>JACM01009566.1:0-11919 GCA_000787095.1 Periophthalmodon schlosseri | reverse complement strand
AATAGCACAAATGACAATCAAAGTATCTTCCAGTCAAACACTATGCAATTAAGCAAGATATTATCAGATACTGGAAGGGTCAAGTGTGTGTAGGACTAAAGCTGCATAAGTGGAAGAAAATGAGAATGAGAATATGCAACAAGTCCCTGGGAGTTGGGGCCTCGGCAGCTGGCTGGATGGTCCCTGGATACTTATTAAAATGGAATTCGTGATGTTAATCTTTGTTTTCTCACAGAGCGACTGACACATCCTTGAGAAGCACACTGCATGTATATTTAATGGCAAATCTCTGCATATATTTAAGAGCGCACTTCATTGTTTGTTACAGTGTGTCACCGCCGCCTGCTGTTCCACTGACACTTACATAGACTTGGCCCATTATTTAAGTTTATCTGCAGTCCATCCTGCACAAACCACCGTGGACTGTCTACACTAGGGCATCAGACAGCCTGCTAAATGGGTGATTTCAGAGTATCCACAATAACACTGAAAAAAGTAGGGCATAATGCATAGTGTATGAAGCGGTAGACTTATGAAAAAAAAAAAAAAAAACACCGGGATAACCTTTTAGTCTTAATAATTTAGGCACACTGGTGTGATGTTGACCATTTCAAAATAAATATAAAATAACCACAATAGTTGTAAATGTGTGAATATAATTTTAACTCCTTTTGAAATTAACATGTCACACAATTATTATTATTATTATTATTATGAGGTCTAGTTTATTTTATGCAATTATTATGAAGCAATAATCAGAACAGTAAAAAAAATGAACACCTTTTTTTCTGATAAAAAACAAACAAAATAAAATAAAAAACTAAATCTATCTCAATGCACCTAAGCAAAATTTCTTCTACAAATCTATATTGCTGTATTTTGTTTCTTTTTAAGTGCAATCCCCAAGTTACTCTAAAGTGTTGGTATTAGGAGAGATGACTAGAACAAGAAGAAGCAGACGTGAGTGTTAACAGTGCACCTGTCGCATGCTCTCACAGCCAACCACAGGGAGTCCCAGCTGCCCCTTGCCCCCGCCCAACCCACTCTCATCCTGCCACCCAAACACAGCCATGCACTACTGTATATGCAGCGTTGTCAGTGGCCAGGAGTCTGCTCACAACAATAGTTTTTTGTTCCCTCAGTGACCGATTACAATAATAAAACTATAAAAACAAGTAATCTGGATTTTCTGCTTGAGCCGTTATTAATAATGTGGAGCAGCTGTCACATGCGATTCAGCCATGCACAGAGGTGAGCCTGGGACACCCCGAGGAGAACAGACGTGATACAGTTTGGGAGCTGAGGGTAGAGTTTTAAAGCAGACAGTCTTAATGTACCAGTGTCAGAGATCAGATCATTCTCAGTTACATACTTAAATAACCTTTTGAATAAACTAATGAAACTACTGAGAAGAACAATTTTGCAGGGGGCCAGGCTGCAGACCTCCACCCACATCCACCTCTCTGCCTTAGGTATTTGTGCAGACTTTTATTGGCTTGTTGGGCACCTTTAACTGTGAAAACACTTAAGAGTAAAAATAGATGTTAAGGTTTTGAAATTCAATCTGCTGAAATGTGACACTGGTAGGTAGAGCCCAGCCGGTCGTTCACACCCGTGGGTCCCCTTTGTGTGTGTCCTGGGTGCACGCCCCGTGCTGGAGGCCATGGCTCAGTGGCACCCTGCCATACAGAGGGTGGTGGGTGGCAGCCCGTTTGAAGTATCTGCTTCTGTACAGTCACCAGCCACACTCTTTGTCTAACACAGGAGAAGTGAGCGCAGGCCTGGAAGGGACATTTTATAAGGTAAAAGTAAACATATAGAAACAACTTTTGTAAACTCATCAGTCATATAATATTCTCTTTTAGAGTTTTCACTAATATAAACTATTGAAGGACCAAAAGAATTTGGGCTTGTTGCTGTGGTAACATCATTCACAATGGGGCTACTCTATTATGTTTATTCATGTCTTTGCTTGTTCTTAACACCCTCTTAACAAACTGGACATTGTGGTTGAGTTTTTCAAACACACCTAATTAATATATGAAAAAACCAAAAAACATGTGATCTAATAATGTGCAATAATGATGTGACTAAGATACTGACAAGCCTTAACCCTAGTACACTTATGGACAGCACAAATCCATCCTCTAACCTTTACAAATTGTGTTTTGAATAAAACTTTCCAAAGTTGTAAAAAGGTCGGCCATGTTGAAATAATAGTAAAAATCTACAGAGTTGTACCCTAAACGACCCTTAGTGCCCTTGCAGGTGATTTTGGTTTCTAGTGGGAGTGTCAGCGGAAGGTGACAGATGGCAGCGGTGCAGAGCAAGGTGCTATTACAGTCAGGTGTATGATGCCAAACAACACCTCCAGTTTAAGGGCGGTACAGGGCGGTACAGGGGGGGAACAGGGCGGTACAGGGAGACTACTGACACTGCTACTGAACTGTGGCTCCTCACAACAACACACAAACAACAGCAACAACATGCATGCTCCATTCTGCAGTGGAGGAGAAAGACAAGGAGCTTTGCACTGTGCCAAAAGGAAGTTGGCCTCAGACCCACCTTCTGTCACTGCACATTCACAGAAACTCTGGGAGACAAATTGCTTCTTATTGTAGGACTGAAAAAAGTTTATATCGAGGAAGGGCGCAAATGTCATTCTGGTATCTTTACGAATGATTTAGCAATTGAGATAAAATACAGAAAAATGTTGACAAAAGTATTCATGGATGTCAGATACAACATAACTAAAAGTTAGGTTAAGTTTTTAAAAATACTACAGAGAGTCATTCTTAACTAAAAAAAAAAGCTGCTACATTACTACATCTTGTTATACCACGTCACCAGTTTTGTTAGTGGTCATGTGGTCAACAATATTACACAGTAGATAAAAAAAACAAATGGCTGTACAAACTGTTGTCCAGCAAGGCCACAGAGCAGAGAACACGCCACACAAACAACCTTCACCTACTCAGCCATGTTTATTCTTTTAAGGGTCCTGGTTGTAAGCAGGCCTTAGCAAACTCCACCAAGCACCTGTGTCTGTCTTTGAAGAGCCGTGCACAGCAACCACATACCCACGGGACATTTCAGCAATGAGACGTACAATAAAAGTCTGTGTAAAAAAAGTTATTTATTCCCCTTTGGAAAAAAAAGTGGGAGAAGTCGGACAGTGCTGCTAACCTTTGAAGAGGGGAGGCAGCAAAGGACATAAAAACCCGGGGAATGACAGGGACATCCTCGCTAGAAAACAATAAAGAGACTGGAAAGGACTGTTTTTTATCTTTAACTGCAGCCGTAAAACACACACAAAGCTGAGGCCTGGCAACAATGGCCCAGGGCGAGGGAGGGGAGCCTGAACTGAAGAGGCAGGAAGACCACCGCTTCCAGACACACGGGTCTTCTTCCTGCAAGAGGAAGAAAATGTGCCGGACAAACGTGATGGAGACTTTATGAAAGAGGATGATAGGGAAGACCGTGCAGTGGGGTTTCAAACCGCTTTAGTAAAGTAAAGGACAATAGCTTTCCAGAGGGAGGGAAAAGGGGGGACTAACTAACACATATGCTCAATACATTTATGTAAGATGTATGTTGTTCAGATTGTCAGATACTGATGGCATCACAACAACTACACAATTACAGTGTTTAGTTGCAGATGAAAAAAACATCTTTTGTAACTATGCATTTTTGTGGTTAGATCAGCTAATAAGCATCACATCATGACTAGGGCTGGGCAATAAGACAGTGAAATTCAAAATATGATCTTATCTCTGTAATATTTTGGTGATAACACAGACACTTTTCCCCCCACACACTCTATTGGTCAGCCTCCATAAGGCTCTGTGTCAGAGACAGGTGGATTTAAACAAACACAGCAAAGTGTGAACTTTCAGGAGAAGCAAATAACAAGACAAGACAATATACAGTTACTAAGTGTACAATAATTTGAGATAAAACTTAAATAGTGATCTGTGCTATTCATTTTTTTGCAGATCGCCAACCCCAATCATGACTGATATCAATGAACAAATATTTTCTTTTTCATTAATTTTCATACCAAACAATGAAATACTGGCCCATTCCCCCATCTGACAGTGTTACATCATCTTATAATAAAATCTGAAAACAAATAGTGATGATAACAATAATTTTGCAATATGTGTTAAATGAAAAATTACACACATAGAATCAGAAACAGATCAGTCCTAAACCCCCTGCAGTGCTCACCCAGCCACACCTTAGAGCCTAACGCACAGATCAGAACAATATGTCTGAAAGATGAGCCCTTAGCCAAAAATGCAGCAGTAAAAGACAGCTCTAGTATGTCTCCCTGCTTTTGACACCATTCAACATCCTGAGATCCAGTCTCACAGCCAAGCCTAGATCCTGTCCCAAGCCAGCAGCAGATAAAATTACTATTTGAAAACTCCTTGTAAATGAATTGGCTGAATTAAACACCATTCTTTTACAAATGGGCATGACTCCACCCCACGCCAAGAGAAGTTGGGCCAATGTCACATTCCCAAGAACGCTGCAAGTGCAAACTATAAATCGACCACCTGACATGCATTACAAACGACTGGCTTGTAGTAGGTGAAGATGGACAGTGGCAAATGCACACTGACAGGATCTCTAGTGCTCTGTAGCATGGTTCATGAAGGTGGAAGCAAGAGTGTAGAGATCACCAGTGGTAACCAAACCTGCTAGAGTGCACCAAAATAGGAAATCTCAACACAACCCAGCAACTAACAGTGCCAAGGGAGACATGTTGCAACAGCCATCACTCTTTTCATCAGAAACATTGAAGAATATTTGCGATAAATACCTCGGCAAAGTCAGAGCGAACATCAGAAACCTGCCTCTGCAATGCATTTATACATCAACACTGAAATATTCATGCTTCTTTGTTAAGAATTCATGTGAACCAGTGAGGAAGTTAGTCCCCTGGGAGAAAGTGCAGATAAATTAAAGGGATCCACCGCTCTTGGCAGCAGTTGTCGCCAGCACATAGGACACCTGATAGAAAGAAATGGCCTATCATAATAAATGCATGGATTTTAATTTAGTCACAAGATGTCACAATCGTCAAATTAGACCTTGTATAAGTCCCAAACTGTGTACAATTACAGCACTGCATCAGAAATTACATACAGAGAACAAATTATGCAAGAATTTTGACATGCAAGACTGAACCAATCTCCACACAGTGCACATACACAATTTATGAAAAATATATACATTTTTCCTGCTTGTTTGCATAGAAGTCACTGGTGGGCACAACCAGTGGCCAGTAATTTGAAGGGCTTACATCAAAACACAACCAGTCCCTCTCACTGTCTATGAGCCATTGAGACTCACCAATTCACATTCATATCTATGTTTGCATGCTTTCTAAATACTGTTTTTATTTATTTTTTATTATATTACAACTGTCGAATTTAACAGATGTGACCAACGAGGTGCATTTTATAAATTTTACATTTACTTTAGATGGCGCCATTACAAATTGCCGTCTTATTGCCATGAATAATTGTGAATTACGCTTCATTGCTCATCCACCTTGCATTATGGCGTGCTTGACATTTCCAAATATTATTAAAATAATAAATCAACGCTGGTGTGTCGCCACTGCGCAATAACAAATAAATGAAAACAAAGCTCCAAAGATTTCAAACGTATGTAGATGCGTTTGTTAATTATGGCAAATATACGAATTGTAAGAATATAATTTTATATTTTATAGAAAGGGTGTGTATTGTTTCAGTATAATAATAATACACCTGTTGTTGTCAGTGAATATTGGTGACATTTAGGGGTCATCTTCGCATTGATGTGGCACAGTAACACAGAGGAAACATTATATCTTTGTTGGAAGGGCACCATTTCTCTGCAAAAACATTACACTCAACCTCCAACAAAATGAGAGGAGTTCCAGCATGCAGACGCAGCCTCAGCGTGTGTGTGAGGAGAGAGTGTGTGAGAGCTGTCAAGAGCAGAGCGCCCAGATGAATAGAGAAGTGTTCCCATGAATTCTGCTGAATGACTAATTATACTTCATGTATGCACAGATTTTTTTCTTCGATTCTTTCAGAGCTCTTTTAAAAACAATGGACCGAAGAAAGTCTTTGATAACCACAGAGTACAGCATGGAACGTAAAAAAAAAACAAATATACAAACTATAAAATAATGACAGTCAGTTAAAAAGCATTACATTGTTTCATTTATAGGGGACACAAAAGTAGCACAAAAACACCAGGACAATATTTCTACAAAGAGTATAGATATTTTGCTGTACTACTGCTATTACTTAACAGCACTGTTACAGATCGCAGATATAAATTCTATGCATTTTAGCTTTGAATTCCAAAGGTGGAAATAATAAATGTCAAAATTATTAATAGTTCATGTGCCATAATTAACCAATAAGTTTATACAAGATCATCAATGAGCATATGCATGCAGCCAGGTAGGCTATATAATGTAAATAATACATAAACAAATCACAACTGTGACAAACAATAAACACATTTTCACACAAAATGTTGCATTAACTTCAGCAATTATGTATGAAACTAATATAACAGTGCTGCCCGCCACAAACACATGAGAATCCCGCCTGCTCAAATGGACATTACTTTCATATTTTTCCTACAGCTCTCATAACCGACACAGGTTTTACCTGTGAGGTGGTGGCCCCAGATTATGGTCCTTGGGCTGCATGTGACAGTCATAAACCTAAGTGAAATGAAAAACTCCCATTTTAAAGTTAGCTCTACTTAGTCAGTTCAGGAAAACTAAAGCACCATGATACCATGGCATTTACTTAACTTGTGACGCATTATTTGTTTAACCAGGAAGCCTTTATTACTTTTGATATATTTAAGCAGTAAATGTTGATTTGGCTGAATCAAAACTCTAGCTTCAAGGTCTTAGGTAAATCTAATTTCCCATGATTTATTAGCCGATATTTGAAGAGTGCCACTCTGTCAACTCTGTCAACCTTTTATATTAAACAAAGCCCCCGTCTATGACAACATCTTGCTTTCAACATCACGTTCTGCAGTTGGGAGAATACACGCATTGCCTCTATGCACCATCTTTACGCACGCTTATTATAGGCGAATCACACAGCCTACAGCTGCCTCAGTGCTCGTGGTGTGACAAAGGGACGTAAGTGTTGGACTGACCTGAGTGGGGAGCCATTGGTATGTGTGAGGGATAGTATTTCCCCGGCGGGAAGTGACCGGCGTGCTGCACGGAGCCGTGTCCGGAGGGAGCGATCCGAGAGGCGGCTCGATGCACCAGGGCGCCCCGTTCTGACAGAAGGTGTGCCTGAGCCGCGAAATCCCGTCCTTCCATTCCGAAGAGGGCAGAGTAATCCGAAATCCGGATAGGGCAGCTCAGGAAAATCAAATGTAACCCATATAAGAATCCTTCTTCTTACGTTTATGTGTTGCATTCAGTCGATCGCAGGCTTCTCCAGCCACATACGCAGCCCCCGATCATCTTTTCTGTCAAAGAAAAAATACAATTAGGCAAGACATTAATATTCCTAGCGTAATCTCATATTGTTACCATGGCATAAAACACACCATAATCTTAAAGGTCTGCTTGCTATGAGGGCTGGCTCAGAGCAACATTGAGACCTATACTAATTGTGCTAAATAAGTGATTGCACAGACTTTGCAACTGGTCAGCGAGACATCTCCCTACTCACGTTATTGATCGGGCATGGGCCTATATGCATCATATAGGCGAGATGCTCCTCAGAAATACGCAAATCGACATCGTCGTGCACTATATTCAATCACTTCACTATTTTAAGTCTCAGTCCATCAAAAGAAAGGCTGGCTTTACGCAATATACGATTATTTATGACATATGGGTAATTAAAAAAAAAAAAGCTTATATATTTGTTACATCATAATGACTACCCTATATGCACCCTAACCTGCGCGTCCTATTGTCTTTTTGAACTCCTGTCATCTCACAGTTCTCATTATACCTTCACTATTTTAAATGCGAAACTATAAAAGGCATCACCAAATTTCGAGCGTATCCATAGCTACTGCAAAAGCCTATAAATACGCATGCAACAGTAACATGATTGGTAAACAATCAAAAAACACCCAATTGGATAGAAATTACCACAGCATTTAGGGAGTCTGCAACCAAAATGCATCAAACGCTGAAGGAGATGGACCCTCTCCCACATTTATGTGTATGGCTGTGCACACACATGCGCGTGCGCGCATAGAATAACTGCACTCTTTATTTGCCTTGACCTGTCAGGTAATTTAAAAAAGTAATACATTTTACACCACATACAATAGAATGGTCATTACAGAAAATACTATTTTCACAAACTGTCCTAAAAGGAAAATAACACTGGTTAGTGGATAAAGTAATTTTCCCCTTTAAGGCCTGGCGTTTGATCATTATAAATAAACCTTTCTTACTGTCATTGTCTTCGAAATGAATAAATATCATTTAGTCTAAATTATATTCGAAAACTAGAATTATTTGAGAGTGAAAAAGCACCAAGACGTCCGTACTGCGCTTTGCAGCCAATAGAACAGGCATATTCTAGCCTCTTTCATCCCAGTACTATTATCTCCCTATGTAGCCAAACCAAGGGCTGCATCAACAATACACCCTTCCGTAGAGGTCCCTACCTACTCCACTGGTGCTTCGTGGATAAGCGCGTAATACGGAAAAGAATAAAAAAATAAATAAATAAACATACGGTGAAAGCAAGCGCGCATCTTAATTCTCGAGAACGCTCGTGAGCGATGCGGTAGAGATCCAAGGTGAATGGGCGCCCATCAGGAGGACTGCCTTTGTCTCCATGCTGAGAAAGTGTTCGGCAGTCAGCCATTACCTTGCCTCGACATGCTGATAAATTCTCTCACTTTATGTCCACTCGGCATTTTTTATCTTTCGACACTTGAAATGGTAGAGTTTTGGGCTCCAAAAGCAGCAAATTGTGGACAATTACGGCATTATTCCCATGCTGCTTCCACAAGAGAGAATACGCACGTATCTAAAAGTAAAAAAGTAGGCTAAATTAAAATGAATGCTGTTTCCAAAGCAATCCTTCGAGACTACCTTTATCGCTAACAAAACGATCTGATCGATGGTACCTTATGTTTTTAGCGACACGGTGAGATTCGGCTTGTGCTGCGAAACAGGCGGACCTTAGTGGTCGAGCTAGCCGAGGGAGAGGGACCTCGGAGCGGCTGCGGATAAAGATGGCTACCGCTGATCTCCTGCTGGAGCAGCCTGTGCGTAAAACTCTACGAACGCGGTCTATTTTGGATTATTTGTTAGCAACTAAACAGAGCGTACACACCAAGAGCATTTAAAACATAAAAAATCTGAAAAAGGATAAATAATATAAAACGCAAAACCATTGCTTTAAGGTTTTTGGCGAGCCCGTATCCTATGCTATCCATAAACAATTCACCAATTTGTTCAAAACGATTAAAAATATAATACTAATACTACTATCACTACTTGTAATAATAATAATAACAATAATAATAATAACAATAATAATACATCTAATAATAATACATTTTAATAATACATTTGACTAACATAAAATGAAAAAAATAAAAAATAATAGGAAACCGCACTAACCAAGCCTCACCATTTATTCAACAAAATACTACACGTTACTAGATCAGAGAGACTACAAACACTAAATACATTTAAATGTAATTACTAATTTTAAACAATATAATATATAAAATGTACTTACTGGTATGTTTAATCCTTGCATAACAATAAATAATAAAATCACAAATCACTGGGAGAGAAAGTGTAAGGTGCAAAGCCCATTAAAATTCAAAATATGAAATAAAACATGTGGCAGGTGAAATCCTACAGTTTGTCCATGTGAGGCTGTGTAGTAGCCTGCTGGTTCAGTCTATGGAAGCAGTGGGACTGGGGCTTCCGGCCTGGCTGGATCGCGGCTCGGATCTCAAGGCAGCGGTTTCTCTCCCTGTGCAACTGCGTGCCTCGCGTCCCAGCTAGGGTAAACACGCCTCTTCATTGGTCGGAATGCGGCATGGTAATGAGTTTGTACCGCCCGCTCGGAGAGGAAACAGCACTCTGATTGGCTGGATTCACAAGCCGATCCTGTGCGGACCGACGACACCAAACACTGGAGAGAGCGCCAGATTTAAAGCACTGGCACTAAAAGGAAGCATTGACCAGTTGGCATTCACTATGCAGAAGTTAAATATCATCAAACAGTGGGATATGTCTAATTTAGTTTGTGAAATTATAAACATTTCTTTCTTAGTGTTTGACTCGATTCTAACCCATTCTGAAAATGTGATATGTGGGCTGTAATAATATTCATAACACTGCAGAAGACAGTTGGGCTACACAGCAATGATGGAAGCAGCAAACACTTTGGATATTTTGATCTTTGGAAAACAATACAGCCCCAAATATAGCCTGTCCTGTTTATAAAGACACTATAGGAGTTATACATAACTATAAATCAAATTAATGATTGTAATCAGAACAAAATATTTGTGTAATATTTTGTAATTTATAGCATCAAAGTAGGCTATGATTATTTCAGTGAACTGTATTTTGTGTCTCAAAGCTCCATTTGAATGTTTGTGTTAAGGCAGTTCAAGAAATGTTATTCATACTAATAGCCTCCATTAGACTATTTTGCCAACAGTCTGGACAAGATCATAATGTGCAAATTAGGCCTATAGATAAGCTTTTCAAATACTAAAATCTCGCTGATGTTCATATCATGCAGTCTTCAATAGTAGGATGCAATATTGTATTTAATATTGTATCATACTACTTATTTTTCTGTGTTAGGCCTTTTTGCCTGGATTTATGGATTATTACTGTGGTTATTACAGTTTGCTAAACGTTTACAAATGGATCCCCCAGTATGGAGGGATTTTATTGGCTGGCTTGGCGCCAGAGCATTGTCAGTCACAGAGTGTAAACAAGGCTCCGATTGGCTGTTGGCCAGTCCGCATTGGGCTGTCTGAGAAAAAGGCAATAACTGGCCCTGCGGTTTCAAGGCGTCCCTTCAAAGATGATGAAAGGGGATAAGACGAGGCGGTTTCAAGGCATCCCATAGGCGGACCCCTATTGGCCCTGAAGCCATATGAGTCAAGCGTGAATCAAAGGGAATGGTGCTTTGGGGGGGAAATTATATGTTGGATATTTAGAATAATGGAGGTTAGTTTTGGATACATTTGAACCGGCGATGCGTAATTGTTACAAAAAAAGTTATGAGTACATCCAAAACGATCCTCGTGTAACCAACGCCAGGAAAGGGAAGTGGAAATCTCTTTCAGCGCCGTTTCGAGGATAGCTGAAGCCGCGTTGGCTATTCTGTTATCACGGAGAAATACTGGAGGATCACCATTTCTGTCTGCTCGAGGTTTGTGGTAGCCCTGGCCTTTAGGGTAAACGCCGAAAAGGCCGTGTTGTTGGAGAACTAAAGTATACGTTCTTGTTTTTAGGCGGACATATTTTGTAATAAGTCCTAATTTTATAGTGGATCTATGGCTATTGAAATGTGACTTTCAGATTGTTCTAAGGGAAGTGAAGGCGTCAATGTAACTATAAAGAACAAGCATCTGGTCCACAATTAATGAAACGTGCAGGTTTTTTTATGGAGTGTGTTGTCTTTGAAGCCAGGCCTATTGAAGGTTTTGTGTAAAATACGTGGTCTCATTTTTGTGTCTTGGAGCACCTTATTAGGACGTGCACATTGTTTTTTAATAAAATATTCTATAATTAAATTGTTATTTTTACTGCCATTTGCACACTTACACATTTAATCTTTGTGGATTGATATGGGACCCAAATTACAATTCTCTGATATTAAATAGTGTATAGTCCATGTGTAATAATATAATGCATAA
>JACM01070414.1:0-32859 GCA_000787095.1 Periophthalmodon schlosseri | reverse complement strand
CCACTTTCTTGCATTGGAAACTGCATTAAAAAATGCAACAAAGGCTGCTCACTGTAGTCACAGGGAGCAAAGTGCAGCACAGGGTCGTGCGCAGGGCCATGCGCAGGGCCGTGCACAGGGCCGTGCACAGGGCCGTGCACAGGGCCTGCGCACGGCCCCGCAGCACTGACTACTTTGAAAATCGGTGGCATCAAATTAAATGTTGAGGCTGCATGTTTAATGCAATAGTTAATTTCTCGTTTATAAAAAAAATCCCCACTGGCCAATGGGTTAAATATAATCACTGAATGCAATCTTTTCAGTTTTGACCATTTTCTGTAGTTTACAGAACATTTTAGTAGAGAGACGAAAAAACAAAAAGCTAACTGAAAATATGCCTGAAAATAAAACTTGCCTGAAATTTTATTTTCAGGCAAAATCGCCCAGCCCCAACTCAGTCTGACAAATGTATAGCAAAGAGACGGGATGATTCTACCTAGTGTGTGGTTGCTATGGTAATATTAAGACATAATGCAGTCTATTGACATAAAGTCTATTCAAGTCTAGTTGAGGTATAGGACCTGCTTCATGAACTCGTAGACAGTGAATGCCACAGCCTGGGAGGGCACACAGCGGATGTAGTTGAGAGAAAGGCCTCGGTACAGTCCTTTTTTGATTCCATATGTTGTGTATACGTACTTCAAGGTCTTGGTTAGACTTCTGCAATTAGAAAACAACAGTAGTGTTTACAATGTAAACTAGAGAATACATACCACTGTAGGAGAGAGGCTCGATATGCATGTTAGTGTGAATGTTTTACGTTTTTTTTTGTTTATTTTTTTTCTTCAGTTAACACATTAAATTGGCAAAAAAAAAGGTTCTGTGATAGTTTAATACTCACAGATGGAGGGCAAGAGTAAGTTTTTCCTGTTGATAATATTGTATTTTCCAATGTGTAACATTGGCCCCGGATAAGTGGAAGAAAATGGACGAATGGAAGATGAAGGTAACTCATGATTTTGTAAATACCTGCTTTGTGGAGCTCTGCGGTTGCATTGTACATGTGTGATATTGTGTGAGTGTGTTTGGGTCAGAGAGTGGACAGCGTGAATAGATGTGTAAATGTGTAAATAGATTTTATTGTGGCACTTTTATTGTGGTACTTTTTCTTTGTACTAGTGGGGAACGTTTGGTTATTTTTGTACTTTTCTGAAGATTTGAGCTGCAGACGGTTGAATAAATAACTTGAATAAATAACTAACAATAACTATGACTCGTGACATGTTTCATTTATTTATTGCAGCTCATGTTCAGTGCTCTACATAGAGCATTGGTTTGTTTGGGGGAAATCCTGCTGTGTCAGTGAAATAAAGGCATTGAATATTATCGTTTATCATCTATATTTTGTTCACCAATATATCGTACTTCAAAATTTGTTACTGTGACAGGCTTACTTGCATTGTACAATTTATTTCTGTAAATTGGGCACTGCAGATGGAAACTAGCTAGTTAGCTATGATCTGGTGTGGAACATCTTTGTTTTTTATGAGTTTAATGCGTCTGTACATTGTCCCTTCAAATAAAGACTAAACTAAACTATGAAAAAATATACCCAAAATATAAGTTTACAAATGTAGTTTTGTTTGTTTGTATTTTTCTGTATTTGAACAGGGTTCCCATGAAAAGGAGAGTCTGGTTGCTCTCATTGGGCTCTCCCGGTATAAATAAAGATAAATTAAATGAACCTGATCATTTGTATTATTCCTAAACCCAAGGAGTACAATGCAATAAAAAATTGTATTTCAACAATATTAATTGTAGCTGCCCCTCATTTGTATTAAATATTACTGGCCTATAGAACATTGTGATATAATTATGCCTTAATAAAGGTATAGTTATACAGTACAAGCTTTCTAGTTAGGACCCCCTAAGCGTTGTCTCACACTCTTACATCTTGTATCAGTGTTTCTTTAGTTATTATAAATGTAGTATACTAGACATATTTTACATTACATTTTCTTGTTTTAATATTTGTGCCAAAACTATCCAACAGAAACAATATTAAGGATGTAAAATGTACTACAAACAACATGATGTACTAAAATATGATTCAATTCCAATTTCTTTTAAATCTGAAATCATATCAAGTGCTACCCCAGGCAAAACATTTGTGGATTTTCAATTTGAACATTTCTTAAATTGAAAATTGTATTTATTTATTTATTTTTTTGTGTATGTGCATTTTTCTGATTGATTAGTTTGTGTAACAATCCCAGCCATTAAAACTTGGTGGATGGAGACAAGAATCCAAGACAACTATTTGTGTAGAATATAATAGTGTTGGCTGGCCATGCCAACAGGTGCTTACGTAAAAAGTTCAAAATCCCTTCAATCTTCACATAATCTTTACTTTGACATTTTTTGGGGGGCTTAACCCTGTCCACTGAGGCTGATACTTACACACACTTATCAGAATCTGGAAGGACTGCCCCTAACTGCATTCTTCTTCTGGCCACGTCCAGCGGGTATCTATCAACACATTTCAGATTTAGTATACTATAGTACAATAATGTCACATCAACCCATCATAAATCAAAATATTCAATAGGGGGCACTGTTCAAATCCCACAAAATTAAGACCTCACAACTTGGGCTCGTTCTTTATATGGACTTCTACATGCATTTTTAAATTTTAATTATTAATGGACAGTCACAATTTTTCATCACCCTCTAGCCCACTGAAGTGTATATCTGCCCTCTTTATTCTGTATTCTTTGGTAAATTAATAAAATGTCTACAACAAAAATAATTGTAAAAATGTAAGCCATTTTCACATACACTACCAGTCAAAAGTTTGCCAAAAGCGCAAACCAAGGTTCAAAGGTTTTTTTATATCTGAAATAGGTTTTGAATTATTTGGAGTTTATCTTTTGTTTACTACATTCCATATGTGTTCATTCATAATTTTGATGCCTTCAGTGAGAATCTACAATGGAAATAATCATGGAAATAAAAGAAAAATACATGAAAATGTGTGTCTAAACTTTTGACTGGTAGTGTATGTAGAACTTAAACCAGCTGAAACCTCCTTTATTTTCTTAATAATAGTAATAATAATGGCTTGAATTGACTTGAATTGACACTTACGATATGGTCTGAGCGATCGCCCCAGCCATGCCTCCACACACCATGTTGAAGTGTGCCCTCAGAACCAGTACATTAGGATTGTCTAAAGAGGGGGTTCCCAGTCTGTCAGGGAAGTGTTTTAGTCCTAAGCTCTTCAGGGTACCGAAGGTGAAGAAGGAGAAACCTAAAGACAGATAAGGTAGAATGAAAAGTCAACAAAAAATGTGTTGTGATCTGTGCCTGTGATCAATATCAGCGTTCATGGTCCTGTTTAGGAGGTTGATTTTCAACAAAAAGGTGAGAGTGACAAACTGAAAACCTGTTGGCTAATGCTATCTAGCTTGTGTCCGTAATTTTCTGTGTGACAGACTTGTTTAACAGCACAATTCATCTCACCAGATGAAGTTACCAACTAAGTCACCTCTTTCTGAGAAAAAACAAAATAAAACATCACATAAAATCATTTTTTTAAAATTAAATAAAATAATATATACAAAAAATAATTATACAGTGTAATCAAATTTCATGGCATCAATCAACTAATTATCTCAATTTTTTTCTTTTGCATAATTAAAAAAAAGGCAAAATAAAAAAAAAAAAAAATCTTGGATTGTCCATTAATGTGCAAGTTGCTGACAAAAATACCAACCTGAGTAAGGAGCCATTCCAATAAGAGTTGGGGTTAGTCCTCTGTAGAAACCATACAGTCCTCCTTCCTTTAAAGTTGAAATGGATATTTATTTAATAATATCAAAGATACGATTAAAAATAAATTAAATGTATATTTTAAGTGATAGATTTATGTTAGAATTCTATGCAGATGGAGTAAAAAAATGATTATACATTATACTGTTGTCAGCGGTTTAACTATAATCAGTACAAATTTTCTAAAACATTAGCTCATTTACAGCAAAAAGTAACAATAAAATGGTTAGCCCTTTATACTGAATCAATCTTGAAATGTACCTTAAGATAGATGGTCTGAAAAGCATTTACAATTCCAGTGTAACGATGCTCTCCTTTCACCTGGAAGGCCAATCTGGCACGGACCACATCCAGTGGGTAGGTGAAAACTACTGCAGTCATACCTAAAGGCAGAAAGTACAATCAGAATTAGAGATACGTGGATCGGGCTTTTTTCCAACCTGCAGGTCCCGCATTTCCGATAATGTATGGCCCGACCCGGCCCAGCAGAATCTATTAATACAGCCCGCCCCAACCTACACCCGCAATCATTAAATACACTGTAAAAATACATCAATAAATGTAGCTTTATTTTAGCGAAATAATGCTTGAAAACAGACATAATGGGAGTGAATCCACCAATATGATGAACCAGCTGTAGTTTTCTTTCAAAACAAAATAATACCTCATCTTCCGTCTCCAAATCGCTTCTTTTTGGCTCCATTTACTGTGGCAACTGGTTGTAACTGACTAATGTCGCGGGATACCACACTGCTGGTTTAGCAGAAAGCGGGCGCTTAGCAACACTGTCAAACAAACCTGTTGCTTACGGTAGCAAAAGCGACCTCGGGGAAAGAAGGCAAATGATTTATCTGTTATTAATGTTCACATCTTGATTTACGGACACAATAGCGGAATAAAAATATCAGGATCCAGTAGAGCGGATTAACGCAAACATTTTAAGACCAAAATGACGAGCCTGACAGCAGCAGTTACGGAGAGAGGGGCAACAGTTTTTCATTAGAAAGTGAATTGGAGCCGGAAGCGCCCCCATGCTCACATCTTATGTGGAAAGTGGCGGCTAGCAGGTTAGCTATGTCCATTTATATATAAAGTCTATATAGACTATATAGGCTGTATTAGAACATGCATAAGACCACATAGACTAATACACAGATATAAGATTTTCAACATTAAATCATGGTATTATAAAAATACTATGATTTAATGTTGAAAATTACATTCTATTGTCTAATTAAAGAGTGTTTTTTTATTATCATCGTGGAATCTGTATTGAGTATTGAGTCTATTCCTTATTATCGAAATAGCGTTTGAAATTTTAGTGTTGTGACATAAAACAACTTTTGAATTTGTTAAACGGTTATGCCCAAAACAGACCAATGTGCTTTAAGATTCATAAAAACAGTGTACAAACAGTGCACTTTTTCTTTGGACAAAGTGCAGACAGTAACTATGCAACCATATCAGAAAAGAGATAAGTTACCTGCCATAGACCCCGCCATGAGCCAGTGAATGTGTCCCGATATCCCAAGCTTATTACTGAGCAACTGCATGAAGGAAAAGTTTAGTTATCTTACCGGAACTCATTTTCTGTTTTGTTTCAAGTGAAAGTGCATTTGACAGATTAATATATTTTTCTAATTATTACTGGTTTGGTGGGATAGTACCCAAGGTAAATATTCATCATAATTTGACATCAGCTAGGTGGCAGTTTGTTGAACTTTAGAAAACAAAAAGTTGTAAAATACAGGAAGTAACAGTGAGTTCCTGACTGAAATCCCTCCATCTATGTCATCAATTGTCATCAACTCCATCCAAAATACAGAGGCAATTTATGCACGAGGAAGGAAATCATAAATGTGGTGTAATTTGAATACATTTTCACCCTTGTTAACATTATGGTTGCATTGCTGTCCGTGTCCAACCAGGAAGTAAAATGATAAATTTCATCACAATTACAAAAATATAAAAAATTAGGTAAGATTTTTAGTAAGAGTAGTCTAACCCGTCATATGCACTTTAAATAAACCCAGAATACCTTTTTGTACTTGTCAAGAGCCATAAACTGAATAGCTCCATAGGGGAATATTCTAACCATCATGGCCCCATTGCCTTTGTATAAGCCAAAGAAGCCTTCTTTCTTTGGTACAGCTTTCAGAGCGGCAAACACACCTGAAATACATAGTTTGAAATGGACAATTATAAACAGCAGAAAAACATGTTATTTATTTGACACTGATAATGATGGTTTACCTAGATGTTTGTAATGAGGATTCTGGGCTTGTAGCAGAATCTTTACTCTGTCTAAAGGAGCGATGGTTGTTTTGGCACAACATCCTGCCACTCCTAAAAAGACAAAAGATAGTTTATTATCATTCAACAGACTCAGTAGGCGAGTAAAAGTACAGTATTTACTTAGTGTATAAACCAATTTGTACCTCCAGCCACAAAGGAACGGAGAAAGTGGAAGTCTCTTTGGGCAGAAGGGCGGCCTATAGCAGGAGGTGAGGAGACCGAAGCCTCCGATGTCATCCTGGGAGATCAAGACTTGTCCATGGCTGCACAGTTAAATGCACAAGTGTTACAATTTTTCAGGATGGTACAAGACAGCTACTGAAGACGGGATAACCTGTTTCCCTAGATAACCTGTTTAACTACATAAAAATAAGACAAAAATGTATGCGTGAATTGGAATTTTCTGTTTAAAGCAAAAGCACCATTAAAGACAATGTTATATCATTATCATATTTTAATATAGCAAACTATATCATTATACATTGCTTTAAATCATAATCAAGTGGGATTCATCATCAGTATTAAGCTATAGGTATGCATTGTAAATTGGTTTAAGAAGCATAAATATGCTAAACAAGCCAAATAAAAAAACTACTGCATTTGACAGTTTAGAAGATGCCAATGTCAGTAAGGTCGCATATTATGACCTTACTTACGAAATGAAATGTATCGTCTGTATGATTGCTTTCCCTTCAGTCACTTGAAGGTGTCGCTTGTTTCAGCACTTCCTGGAACAGTCCTGCTTTTTTAGCTGTCCTTCTTCCGCAGATATGCAGGGTAAATACACCTGGCGACGTGTCCTCCAATACTTCAGCTAATTGCACTGAAAGCTGTGGTGAAACGCGAGTCATAAAGAAATCCGAGCCACTTTTATGATGCATAACCTGCCCTTCGTCCAGCGACAGACAGCTCCAGGTTGTTTTACCGTCGCACGTCAATGACGCGATGACGCAACTCACGCAAATTAGATTTAATCAATTAACACGCGGTATCGCAGTAATTTTACCACTATTCTTTTCATTTGGATGATAACAATAAGATGATTCTACTCAAAAGCAAGCATTAAGTAGTAGTTCTATTTTGTATTGTATTGTTTATCATGCTCATTTAGCAATGTAGTTTATAAATTAGACACTACTTGCGTGTATATATAAATATATAGGAAAATAAAGTAAATAAGGTTAATTTATATTTTTAGTAAGATAGCTATTTTATATGAAGAAAGAAAAGGCATGGATTGTACATGGTTTGCATATATATACATACATATATAGCTAGCGTACTGAAAAATATAAGTTAACCTTATTTACTTTATTTTACTGTATGTTTACTGCTTCTTGCAGTAGCTTTAACACTACTAGCGGTAACACACAGGAACTGAACAGTCGCAGACTCCAGTCCGGGTTTTCCACTCAGCTCCACCTCGGGACCTGCTCCAGAGCTGAGCGAGGAGCGTCGAGTTTAGGGCGAGCGGAGGAGCGAGCGGAGCAGCGAGCGGTGACCGTGGGCTGAGCGTCTGTGCAGGGCCGTGCGCGCGGCGGGACTCACGACAGGGATTTGACATTTCAACACCGACGCGCTCCGCCTCTACTCAACTTGTTTTTCAGGTCTCTTCTCTTGCCATGTCCATGTGTTATCGACGTGAGAGGATTGAACTTGCCAGCAGTCTATATTTGCCGAGGAGGGAAACCAATACAAGGGCTGGCTGTCTCGTTGGAGTGGAGTATTATTAGCACTTCAGACAACTGTCCTTCTGGTATGTAAAGCATTTCACTCGCAGTCGTGTAACTTAAACCACTGAGACAAAAACAAAACATTAAAAATTATATTCACGAATGTTTAAACACGGGTTTTGTCCACACTTTGTTATAAAGGCGAGGTGAAGTGTCAAAATTTTAGTGAACAGGGGCAATGAGTGCGTTTTTACGCGGCTATAACCACTCTTCCGCCAGTCAGTGAGAAAACAGGATCTGACCTTCGACCAAAAACCCCGCTACTCAACAACGAGTCTCTTTAAAGTGCTCTTTAAACCGACATTTGAGCAGGAAGAAGTTAGCATGTTTCCCCGCATGTGCTTTCGTTATTGATAGGCGGATTATTTACTTTAGCGCCACTACTACAGGCACATTGCACATTATTGACGTCAGACTTTGCACTGGCTTGTCACGGGAGATATTTCAGGCGGGGCAGAACTGTCACTTTGAGGCAAACTGTCTGGACAGTTCAAACCGCGAATTTTCAGACTATGGCTATACTTTTTCATTATCAAGTATTAGCCTAGACCGTAAAGTTTTAATTGTGCTATAGTAAGAAATCTAGACTAGGAGGTTTAATTGCAGTAGGCTTTTGGTTCTGATTGTAGTCCTAGTAATAATGCCGGCATGCGTAACATTTGAAGAAGAAACACAATAAATAATACTGCATGGTTTTGAATTCAAGATTGTTTTTCTTTTCTTTTTTCACAGATTATGTTCCTTCACCATTTGAAGTAAAAGCATACTATCCTCACTAAATTATTTTTGCTGTACCATAAAATACTGAGCTCCCATGCTGGCGGCGAGGCATTCTCCACTTCACATCTTTAGTCATGCCTGCTACAAATCCTGCAAGGAGACGGACACCTGCTCCAAAGAGGGGCAGCCAGAAGGCGATCAGCACCAGGAGGCTAACCGCTAACTCAAATAAAACCAGAGGCAGACCTGCAAAAAGGGCACAAGATGCACCAGCTGAACCCAAAGGAGCTATAGTGGGACAGGCAGGAAAAAGCCCACGGGGACGAAAGGCAAACGGGCCTAATGTGGATTCAAGAGGGTCACCTAGTAAAGTGACTGGGGCTGTGAAGGCGAAACAACGAAATGATGCACCAGCAGAGCATGAGGAGAGCAACCAGGGGAGGCGGAAGTCATTACGGGGGACACAGGCAGCTAAAACTGTCAGCCAAATTTCCAAACCAGCTACTAGAGGAGGACGAAGAGGGAATTCAGGGAGGGAAGCAGCCTTACAAGCTAAGTTGGCATGTAAAAAACCTCAAGAGAGTAGTAGTAGTTGTCCAAATTGGGAAAATGAAACCAAAACACTTGACAAATGTGATGCTGAGGACATCCCTGTTTCTCTGAAAACAACTTCTGAACTCCAAGCAAAGGTCAAAGATCAAGGCGTAAGCAATGCTAAAGAGGCTAGCCCCTTAAAAGCAGATACCCCACCTTGCACTGACACACTGGAGGACTTTTTACCAGGCAGCGGTGACAGCACTACAACCGACAAAGATGGAGCTACACATGGTGAAAATAATGAGGACAAGCTAAGGTGTGTGGTTGCTGTCCTGGCGAGCGAGGTTGATGGACAGCCAAGAGTCTGCAGTGATGATGCTAAAGTTAGCTCATTGGAGATTGATTCGCTGACAAATTCAGCGCTTCTCACAAATGACATTTCTCCTGCCACTGCGAGCCATCATGGTGACAGCGAGGCAGAGCCAGATAACCTTCCAACTAAGATGGAACAAGAAGAAAAATCAAACATATTGGAGGGAAGGGAAGGAGCAGAAAAAGTGGAAGAGGATGTACAGAGGAATGAGGAAGTAATTGATATGGAAGCTGAAAAAGAGATACATGAGGGGCCAACTCAAGAACACAAATGTTTGAAGATTGATAAGATCGATAAAGACAAACAAGAATATAAACACAGTACAGAATATTGTTTACCCTCTAGTGATGGTGGTGAGTTGAAATTGAGTTCTGAATTTTCCAAACCAAAAAGTCCTACTCTTTCTCCTCCCAGTCTGCCACCTGTCTCATATTCAACTACCTCAGTGTGCACCAAAGCCCTTCCCTCTCCAGAACATCTGAATCTGGGTAAAACAGGAGGCCAGCTTATCACTGAAGGAAATACAGATCTTTGTAATGTATCTGCTAATCCAACTCCTTCAGTGATAAGAAACACACCAGTTATTATGTGTAACAAATCAGTCAGACCAAAGGGGCTATGGGAACCGCCCCTAATACATAACTTGGACGCCCCTGAGATGGTTAGACAAGCCAAAGATAGCAAATCCTGTCAAGAGACCCACCACCACCAGGAACAATCCCAGTTGTCCTCATTGTCGACACTTCCTCCTTCTAGCGCAGCTGGGGTTGAGCCGAACTTAGCTGAAGACACAAACACAGTCCCAGAGCAAGATCCAGCGGCAAAAATTTCAACCCCTACTTTTGACGGCACCTCTGTATTTTCATACAGTTCCGAAAGCACGCGTTCCTCTTTATCTTTTGATACCGAATCGGGCACGGAGGCAGGGTATGAGGAATCTCCGAGCCCCGCCATCCCACCTGGGCCTGGGAGCAGAGAAGGGGTGGGTGGAGATGTTCCCCAGAGGAAGGGGGGGAAGAAGCGGAGCAGGTGTGGAACATGTGAGCCCTGCCTGAGGAAGATCAGCTGCGGCCGGTGTAGCTGCTGCCTCAACCGCAGGATAGGACACCAGATTTGTAAACTGAGAAAGTGTGTGCAACTGCGGAAAAGAAGATCTCGGACTTCGCTGTCTTCTGGAGCTAAGGTAGAGTTTGTTTTTATTCTACAGCTTTTAGTACTACACTTCTATAGTAATTTACAGGGATGGGACAAGATCTCATGCCACAAGATCTCACAAGACAAAACTGCCACAAGATTGTGCACACGTGAGAAAAATTATCTTTTTTTCCAGGACACAAAGTCCTGGTGAGTAAATTTTTTTAAGAAGCTGTAGTTCCAAAAAGCAGTGCTACAATGTTAATGCAAAAATATTAAATTAAGAAAAATCTAAATGATGAGGCCAAAACTGAGCTAAACTGCTCCATGTATTTATTAAAAATTATGTTCAAATCTGTCTCTCATCTCACCCCTAGTAACAAGTAAGTTTTCATTGTAGTAGTTTGCATACAATTTAAATGCATGTGACAATGTTGATAATCAGTGAGGTTTTGGGTATTTTAACTTTAAAGATATGTGCTTAAGTAATAATTGTGTTTTTTTCTTTTACATCTTATATAAGGGAAGTACAGCTACAGCTGTGACACATTTAGTAACTATATTGTATCACCACTTTTGCCTGCACTTTGAATATAGTCATTCCACCTGCATAATCTTAGTTTCAGTTTCAGATCAACTTTCATTTGTCGTTTTCAAGCGATCCTTTTAAGTTCTCCCTTTACATTACATAGACAACTGTCAGTCTTGTGGTCTGGCTTGGGTTTGCGTTTAGAGTTGGCATGGGTTTAGTTGTGATATCAGACATATAGAGCTTGCGGTGATGTGGGAGTATTGTCACATGACCCGTGTTGGTGCACGTGGTGTGGGAGGCCGCAGGAGTTTGTTTGGATTTGGGAGGGAGATACGAGCTAAACATACCAGACCTACTGCATTGTTGAAGTTGTGATAGTTACATTTGATTAAAGGTTCGGGCTCTCTTAGGGTAAGAGTAGACTTGAAAAGATAAGTTAGGATCACGTTCTGTATGAGTGAATGTTTTTTCAAGGAGCAGAATAGAATGTGCTGTCAGTGAGTGTGTGAATGGTCATGAGTAAGTAATTAAAGTCCACAGGAGAGGGACACAGAGCTGCACTGATAGAGTCAGTATGCTACAATTTAATCAGATCATTATTTGGGCATGTTCATATTGAAACCTGGGCTGAAGAGTTTTGGAAAAATATTTAATTTAATAATATTTATGACAAGCATTTCAATTGTAATTAGATTTGCGATTTATGTTTTAATAGTAGGTTAGGATTCTGTTCCCATTTTGAACAAGTCTAGGAGCATTAACATTTGAGAGAACCCTGAATTCGGATACTCTCGGTACCTATCACGTCACAGAACACATAAAACACATAGTTGCTGACATTTTTTAAAGCATAAACATTTTTCGGGCCAAAACTACATTCTCTACATTCTCTATTACCAGTACATTTATGATTGGCTTATTATACCTAACAGCCCTGATAGTACATGTACATGGAGTCATGGACATAAATAAAATATATAGCTTAGTTGGCCAGCATGACATTAAATCAATATTGCTTTTACAGTCACCATGAAATATTATTACCTTCACACCAATGTCGTAACACAACATTACAACATAATCTGCAGCCCATAGGTGATGGTGACCATTATGACAACCTTGTAACATATAACGAATGGGAACACAACCGACTTCTAGCAGCTGTCTGAATGCACATAACTCTATTGGGCAAGGGAGGACCGCGTGCAACCGGCCACGAGTTAATCACCATGTGGCCGTAGTGCTGTGAAGTGCAGATTAGGGCCGATTATGTAACACCTGAATCTTTACCCTGACCTATGGCAAAAGATTATAGGCCACATAGGGATTTACAAACATATTCAACTGCATATCCTGGAATGTGGGTCAATGTGGGGCAGTGGGTGTGTGACGTGACATGTTTTAGGGAGGATAGAAAAAGCATTTTTGAGGAGACACTTTGTTGAAGTTTGGTCACATAGGGCTCTTGGGCCTACAGTAATGGCTGACAGCTTTTTACTCTTTGGCCCAGAATGCATCAGTGAAGCGACATGACAGCTTTGTTTATAAAATATTTAAAAGAAGAGAAAGCGAAAGGGTGTCATCTTCTTGCAGTTTTAGAGGTTCCATGTTGTGGGCTACCAAGGGTGTTTTAAGTTAAAAACTATGAAAAAACAGAATGCTATGATAACTAGTTGTACAACCCATTTGACCTCACTATACAGTGACCCGCAGGCATGCTTGTTTCCATAGCAGTTATGGTTGAGTGGAGGGTCAACTGCTAGAACATGGTTAAAGGATGGTAATTTACATAAATAGTTAAATGGATGGGCAGTTGCTTGAATGGTAAATAAATGCAGAAAAAATGTTAGGTCTTTTGGGTTGTCTGTTATTTTCAGTGTTCTCAGTCAGTGGTACTATTGTATGTTTATTAGCGCCGGTGCCCCTACCATCAACATGTTGTAGCTAGAATTTGCTTAATTCTCTTAATATCCTTTTTCAGTCTTTCCAGAAACAAATACATTTTTTTCTGTCAAGGTGTGCTGCTTTGTTTTTATCTGAAAGTAATTTTGGTTTGGATTATGTGATGCATCTGTAGGGAATTTTGTTTTGGACTGGGAAGAACTAACATAGAAGAAATATTACCTGTAGAGATAGACCGATTAATCTCTTGCAGTTTTTAGTATATCAGCTATCTGCCTTTAATCTCTTGCAATATTTTGTTTTGGGCCAACCAGATTGTGCTGCGTTCAGAGCGCAACATCAAAATTGCACCAAACGCCTTTGCATTTGAGGGCAGATTCACATTTTTCAACTCTGGCTCAAATGCCCCACGTGAACACTCAAGACGCCGCCTCAGCACTTGAAACGTGCCTCGTAAACGTTGGACCAGCCTAGACGCGCGACCATCCTAGACGTCTGAAAGCATGTTAAAGAATATGCATAATGCTTCATTTGAACACTTGAAGAGGATACTGCACAAGACGTGACTACACAGCTTTTGTATCCACTTTGTAGACAGGTTTGTGGGTGGGTTCATAATCATTTCTTATATTTAAAATAATCAAAATTGGCACAGTTTATCAGCCATCAGTTTCTCTGGATTCTAAACAGTTGGTATCGGCATCTGTGTTGAAAAAAATAAATAAAAACGCATTGGTTGATCTCTAATTACCAGCTACACTAATACAATAAAGACAGGATGACATTTTGTTCTTATGTTACCGACCAGAACCGTTTTTGAGATATCTTATTTTGACAGTTAAAATTACCGTGGATACCAACACACCCAATGAATTGTTCAGTCTTAAACAGAAACACTGTGTGTACTGCAAACAAACGTGGTAGACAACCTCATAGCAGGAACTATGAGGTGACTTTAGGACACAGGATGTTGATAGATTTGAACCATTTAAACAACAGTGAGTATGACCACAGATTCTAAACGTGCATTAGTTCCTGCTGTCTCAGTCTTGCTTGCTTGACACTTCACAAATTGCATGTGTCTGAAATCTTTTAATTATTTTGGTGTTTTCTGGTTCGTTGCATGTGGATTTATTGTAGCTTTTGTACCTGTAAGTTGCTTTTACAGGTTAGACAAAGTGTGTTACTGACAGGTTGTTTATTTTGGTTCACGTTCCAGAATGAGTCACATAATCATGTAATTCTGCTTGACAATAGGAAAACACACCCAAGTTTCCATTGATCTTTTCAGGTACAGTTTATGTATTAATATAGCAAGTTACTATATGAATTTCTTTAGTGTAGAATTGCTTACTTTTGGACAGCACATTGTGGCCTCCTCTGTGCTTCAAGAGAGGTCAAGGGCACTGCTATTTACACTTATACACAGGTCAGCAGCCCACTTAGAACAACACTGCAACACAACAAATACACCCTCAGGGCTTCTTAAAACTGTGCTAAAAAGTTTAAAGGCTCTGTATCCTATTTTTCCCATGTCTTTGAGCAAAAATGGTCTTGCCCCAGTACAGATATATTGTATAAGCAGTTCTTGAGGTTAAAATATGTCCGCTGCGGGCTGTCTGCATCAAATTATAAAGTGTTTTATTGTCAGAGAATCAGAAAGTGTACGGATTGCACGCTAGTTATTGTTAGCGTTACTGTGGTGGCAAATTTCCGCTCCAGTCTCTGAAAGTTTTGAAAAGCGCTTATAAACTCATCACGGTAAATAATTAGGTTGCTCTTAATACATAAAGTAAGTGAGGAAGCATTTTGGTCCACTGCAAAACGTTTAAAATGAACTGTTCTTTTTAAAACACGTACAGCACCTTGAATTATACGATCCCAAACATCTCCTGGGTTTAGCTTCTGAACGTCTCATTGTAATTGGAGGTATCAACTCTCTTATCTTTTTATCTGTATTTCAAAATGATTCCAGTAATAGTATGTTCTTAATATACTTCTGATTTGCTTTAAAGTGGTTTATTACAGCTAGACACAATCCACAGGGACAACAATGCTTTGATTTTGTGTTATCTTCTGAACAAGTTTAATCATTGACTA
Organism: Periophthalmodon schlosseri; assembly: GCA_000787095.1. Classification (NCBI taxonomy): domain Eukaryota; kingdom Metazoa; phylum Chordata; class Actinopteri; order Gobiiformes; family Gobiidae; genus Periophthalmodon; species Periophthalmodon schlosseri. Next base: position 17,723 of record JACM01070414.1, on the reverse strand, counting down.
CCTGATGCAGCAATCTTACTCACAAGTTCACAACATCTCCTTCATCATCCCCTCCACTATTCCCAGTCCTCCCTTTTCTCTGCAGTGCGGTTAGGCAGAGGAGTCACCCAGCTGAGATAACAAGTGCACTGTAAAAACACTTGCTGATCTCAAATACTATTTCGAGCTTTGGTCCCAACAGTAGCATCCAGCGGTGCCTGTTTTCTCTGACACACTGGGGACGTTCAAAACACTTTATATATTTATGATAAGAATTTTCCAAGGTTATTTATTAGGAAAATATCTAGATTGTCCTGCCTTCTTCACCTGCAAGTTTGACAATATCACAGTCTATCTAAAAACACTTATACTACATTGATGCTCTTATATCCAATATTACACAAGATGGACTGTTGTTAGCTTTAAGCCATGTTAGAATGTTTTTACCTCATCAAAAACATACTTGGAGTTGTGTTTTGTTTCATTCACACATGTTTGAATAATCCTGCATTATTATCTGTCTACATCTCCAAAGCTCAAAATGCTCTGTTCCACCTTGTGATGTCATGAAGGCCTAGTTTTCAAATTAATACCTACCTTTTACCTTTTGTTTAGTAGAGATTCTTAATTCTAGGTCTGAAATCATCCAAATGATGATGAGTGAAGGTGTCTGGACTCTGAAAAACACAGTGGAGCACCTGTATTACCACGTGACATCACAAGGTGGAACAGAGTGTTTTCAGTTTGAGAGAAGAACCTAAATATTCCGGATTTGTCTCTTAAGCATGTGTGAATAATACACAACTCCAGGTCTGTTTGTGACGAGGAAACAACATTATAGCATAGAACAGAAAATAGCATAATATGGGGCCTTTAATATTAAATTAACTCAAACATAAAATGATTGCAGTATTCAAAGTAGTAATCAAATGTAGCCATTTTCTTGAGTTGTGCAGTCGTTATTGGAAGGCTAATACTGGTTGAAGTGTTTAAATGCATGTTTATATATCTCTCACAGCTTGTCGGTTGAGCACTAGACAACAAAGCGAGCCCATTTGTTCCCCTTGATGGAGGCAGCTTAATGTAAAGTGAGAGTGATTTGTCAGGTTTTCTCCCCCCACAGTAACAAAGCAGAGGAGGGTCTTGGGCGCAGACGGTTGCCATGGTGACCTCATTGTCCTCGCTGACCTTTGACCCAGCGCGGTTGTCTGATGGCGTATCCCCTGTGGTAATGAGGATTTGTGGAGATTAGTGGCAGACGCATATACACCTAGTGATTTAACCTACATCCAGGTAATTAGGTTAATTGACAGATGCCCAAGTCAGTGTAACTGGGTTATGTGTGAATGGGTTTGTTTAAGTGACATAATGTTATATGGAGATATTGCTCATTTGTGATGCGTGCATCATCCCCTCATTGTCAACTGAGATACTGTGGCTTTATGGGCGTATTTTTAGTTTTTTTTTTGTTTTTTTTTTGCAGTACTGCAGTATATAGCTGTATAATGATAAAACAATGACACAAGTACATATAAAAATATGGGGGGGATTTGATTTTGGGATCATATATAAAGATATAAGGATGAGACCACCTGCGGTCTCATCCTTTTTTCCTTTTTTTTAATTATGACACTAGTTACAATGCCAAATCTGTAACCTAAATATGATAAGATGTTCGCTTTTGAATACTTCAGTCCCCCCGTCCAGTGTTGAAAAATATTGTTTTACCATATGCCATACATTTACCATTGTGTGTCTGAATTTACAAAGATGTAATTCTGCATTAGGCAAGGCAAGTTTATTTGTATTGCACAATTTGTATACAAAGCAATTCAAAGTGCTTTACAGAATAAGAAAGACATTAAAATCACAATACAAACAAATCAAAACATAAATCATCATAAATTTAACATTAAAGGAGAAGAGTGCAGAATAAAAACCTTTCAGTCATATGCACAGCTAAACAGAACCGTTTTGAGCCTGGATTTAAACATTGTCAAAGTCGAGGCCTGTCTCACATCTTCAGGAAGACTGTTCCAGGTTTTAGCTGCAGAAAACTGAAACACTGATTCCCCATGTTTAGTCCTGACTCTGGGCACCAGCAGGAGGCTGGTCCCTGAAGTCCTCAGAGTGTGAGATGGTTCATATGGCACTAACATGTGGGAGATGTTCTTTGGTGCTAGGTCATGGAGACATGTACATGATGGAAGAAGAATTGCTTATTTAATTGTAATCGCTTACTTCAGAAAATTATAGAAATTATTATAGAAGCATGAACACAGTGAGATATCAAAAACAAGAGCATCCATATCACATTATTTCAACCTGCAAACATTTGGTTTGTATTGTAGTATTTGTAGACTTAATTATCCCCAAAAGGAAAATATGTCCTCCGTTAATGCCTGGACCAGTGAGCATCCCCAGCACTCGGTACCCATCTCCAGATCTCTATAGCCAGGATCTTGGCGAGTACCTTCCTGGAGAATTTGCCTCCTGGGATGTTTTGGTTTTAATGGGGAAACTGGAGTACCAAGAGACAATGGACAAGAATCTCGACTCCACATGGGCAGGCCCCACATAGTAATGCCACTACATGAAGGAGGTCTTTCATTTTGTGGAATAATTTACAAAAGCTTTAGTATATTTTCTATTATTCTAAATTTTGCTCCTTGAGGGACTGCTGTTCTTGATTCTTGCAAGATTAATGGCAGTCGAATCAAAATCGCAATGTGAATGGATGCAATAAGCAAATCGCAAACACTGCATTCTTCCCTGTACAGGAATAATATTACAATTAGATATTTTTCCCAAACCATTCAACCCTAAAAGTGTCATGTATGTTTCATCAAGAACAACACCTAGTTTTGTTTTTTTCCCTCAGTTGTCCAGGTATGATCCATACTAAAAGAAAAATTACATTTTTGACATAAACAAATGTTTTAGAGTGAAGACATTTCACTGCTCATCCAAGTCACTTCTTCAATTCTGCACCCAGTTTTGCTCATAACTGTGTGGGACTAACTCATGCACAGTGACTCTTTGGGTGAGTTTTTGTGGAGGCTGTGTGCTTCGTGAAATACGACCAGTGCCTCCTCACTATGACCCATCAGCAGCCGGTCTCAGCCCACTCCTCTCTCCATCAACACAAGTACCATACAGCCGCCTTCCTCTGGTCAGGACATTTTTGTTAGATCCATCCAAACCAATTACAGTTGAAAAAACCCTGAGAGGCAGATATCTACTGACTTGGGGCCCTGGAAACGCTCTGAGGACAAGTCAAAATGTCAGTTACATTGGCCAGATCCAGATACATCAGAACACATGTGGCCTAGTAAAGGTCTGTGCAAGGTTTAAAGCTCTAATGGCAGAGTTCATTTGAGGCTGATGTTACTCCACTGGACTCTCCTGCTTTTGTACTTTTTGCCAACATTTTGATTTTTAAAGGGCCCATATTACCGTATTTTCTATACTATAAGTCACACTTTTTTTCATAGTTCGACCAGGGGTGCGACTTATACTCAGATGTGACTTATATGTGAAATTATTAACGTCCCCGGGCCGTCCCCCCTACTTTACTACTCTACAGCAATGTACATGTACTTCAGCATCACCCACACAAACAATCTACACATCAAATGAAAGCTATGGCGCTCATCTTTTTGAATATGCAAACCATTTTCACCTGCAGTCACCACAGTGCTGACAGGATCCGTAACTCTCCACAGGAACGTGCCAGAGCGCGCCTCACCCGTGCTCACAGATGAGATGCTAATATGTGCACATCTTATATTTTTACCTACAATAATGCAAACTGCAGAATAAAACAATACCTTTCAAACAATAGACGAATGAAGTCTTAATTCATACAGCTAAACACAAATGTGCCAGAGCGCATGGTTCGAATGCGCACTATGTCCCCAGAAGCAATGCTAACAATTACACATGATATATTTTACCTACAATTAGCAGAATAAACCACATTTACCGATCAAGAAGAGCATCCAATCCATCAAAAATAAGGTCCTCTACTCCTGAGTCGGGTCCGAGATGCCTCTAGCATAACTTGTACAAACATCCACAGTGCCCTCGATCGTGTACTTCCTTTGTTTTGTCTGTTTCATCATGTTTATATCACAAAACTGTTGCACAACAACAGTGCGTGAAATGCGCATGAATTACTAGTCCCTGGATCCACTCGGCTTTGTTTACGCACTCGATAACCTCCGTCTATTTACGGAAAAGTGTGTAAAAATTTGTAATATCAGACCTTGAATGTACTTGTTTAATATGAATATTAATATTGTTCAAATTTTCAGTCGTATGGCGCAATAATACACCCAAGGGACAGAATAGAACAAATGTTTTGTTTTTGTTGCCAGATTGGGATTTTCCTTGATAGTGACTGTATTGCAAGTAAGTACAGTAGATTAGCTGTGCATCAGTATTATATTAATACATTTTAGTGTTACAATTATTATGAGAAGAAACATCATGATCAACGATTATTCAGAATTATGACCAAACAACAGTGAAATCCTTAATTCATTTTAATTGACACTGCCTAATGACCACTCCTCTATGGGACCAGCTGCATGAAATTTCATTCAAAATATGCAACTCTGCACTCTCTAGGAATGGGACTTCATCATCACACAATCTGAATATAGCTAAAAAGAAAAGGTAGTTTAAAACTATGGGTAAAACTCAATGACTTTAGTCTTTGATCAAATGAAATTCCCAGGCTCCTCTCACTGGTAAGTGTCTGCTCTGTCCTCAGCACATGTTGCTCTCTGTCCTGGATCAGCTTTGAAGTTGTGCCACTTGATTTCTCTTGTGAACAGAAGTCACGTTCACACTGCAGGATATGTGGCCTAATTTGGATTTTTTGCTTGTATCTGACTTTTTTAATGTAGTCGTTCAAAAATGCAACTGCTATTTATCCCTGATGTGAACGGAATGCGGCCATGGAGTGACTCACACACGCACGACAGAACAGTGCCACACACAGCACGCTGTGTTGGCCTGCTCCGTGCAGAGTGGCAGTTCTGATGGTATCTACTGGCGACTAACTTCACTAACTAACGAAATCGATACAACAATTTTTGTCACGAAATGAAATGGAGTTGATGACAGAAAAAGCAAGTGAGCATGTGAGGGCATTGCAGCATTAGGATTGCAGACGAAGAAGTCACCGACACACTTGAGGATGGCGCTGTAAACAGCCTCATGTGAATTTTCATTCATTTTTATTTATACAGGGAGAGTACTTCAACTCTGGAGCGGAGTGCATTTAAGACCTCCATGTAAGTGAAAGGTCTTAAAGAGTTAAATTTGACTGTTATCTGCCAGAGGTTCAGATTCAGCATAATCAAGATCAGAAGTATCACCATTATTATCCAAAACGTCACATGCAGAGATAAAATGCCTATTAAAAGCATCACATATTTCCCCTAGAATTTGCAGTAGCTGAATCCATTAAAATATTGGTTGGTAATGTATGAATACTAGGTTCTGAGAGCTTTTGTACAGATTCAGATCAAACCAAACTGTAGAACAGCACTGCGCCGATACAGGGAGCGAGGGAGCGAGCGTGTGGGAGGGCATCTGGACGGCGCATATATTATGTGTACACACACACACATACACACACACATCGTTTGTGGGCATGTAGAATTGGGCTGTACTGGTTGACAACAGATGCTTCCTTATGCGTGTCAAACCTACCATCAATGAGCTTTCAGACTGCAGTCATATCGGACACATATCGACTTATTAGCACATGCAAATGAAGCCTGGGTTGGATTTGAAAAAATCAGTATTGAGATGTTCACACAGACCTGCAGTGTGAGCGTAGCCTGTGCTGGTTGGAGGTCTGCCACTTATTTTTCTCCTTTAATTGCTTTGCCTGGACTGTTCCACTGTACGGCATTAAACATATAACTTTTTTTTTCTCGGTTGTGTTTACCTGCTACCTGTCTACCTGTGTCTCCTGTTTACCTGCATGTCTCCATGCAGATAGATATGTTTAATGCCATATTGTGGAACATTCTAGGCACCTCCCACCAGAAAAATTACATAGTACACCTAGTTAATCTTAATACAAAAGGTTGTACACATTCATTACATTTAAAGTTTTATTACACAGTTGACATTTAATTATATTCATTTTATATATTTTTCCTTAATTTATTTAATATTTACATGTGAAACTGAATTATGCATGTGGATATAGTCATATAGAGGCTTCCAATGCAGTGAAATAGTGGTTGAAAAAGGTTATTCATTTTCCATTCTTCTCAGTCTTCTTTGATATAAATCATAATCACATTTCTTATATCCTCCCCGCAGTATCCAATATCTCTGCACCACAGATTTCCCAGTCCATCGTCACTACCCTCTGCATACATTTGTGTGGAGTATGAATGTGTGAGTGTGTGCGTACCCGGGCGCACTCTTATGGCCAATCTGCTCACTCAGCATGCCACTGCAGCAGAGCAGACTTAAGAAGAGCTTTTCCTCAGTCTCCGTGAGGCCCCCAGGCTCTTTCACTGTTTACTAATGGACCCAGTCACCTCTGTGTGTCTCCCAAGGTGAAACATATTATCATGTAGACACTGCAGAGCTGGGCTGGGTTTAGCTGCAGTCAGACGTGTGACATATGGCTTTAAATATGCAGAAAACCACCTTTGTTTTGATGTGAGGGACGGTAGGATGTTCAGCACGAGCACGGTGACCTGGAGTGTGTCATCATAATAAGGTCCATGTGAAAACACAAAATTGTAAGTCAAATACTGCATATGAAGAGATGTTCACCATTAGCCCAAAGGATGGCAGTTCAGTCTCTGCATCTGGCAGTGCATGCTGTTGTAATGTCCTTGAGCAAGGCGCTTAACCTGGCTTGCCACCAGTGTGTTCTTTTTGAGCTTTAGAAAATAGTGCTAATACAGATAAATGTAACCATTCACTATTTAACTTTACTACATTTACTTCAGTATAGCAGTATAAACATAGCATCCTGGATCCAAACAGTGCCACAAAACTAATTACTGACTCCTAGTGGCTGATGTTGGTATCTTTTGGACTACATTGAATTTTAACCTGATATATTCAAATTTTGAAAATTGCTCTTCAGACTCTGCTGTGCTAGTCCCCACTACTTATTGCATTTTGCAATAAGAGAGGTAATCATCTTCATCAAATAAACCTTTTACAGAAACTGACCAACTGTTCCCAGCAGTCAGTCACTGTAATGACTCACTCTATGTGCAGCCAATGCCCATTACATAAGACTGTTAAAAATTGGTTTCAAACAGAGTGAAACCTTTTTGGGCTGCATTTAGGCTATGTGTCCATGATAAATATAGTGTTTCTCAAATGGAGTTTCAAAGTTGCCATGCATAAAACTGCTCTTTTTACTCCACACATCTGGTGCAACTGTTTCATCATATTTTGACCCAAATTGAAATAGACTTCAACACTAATCAATCTAGGTACAGATCAAATATTTCCATTTGCTATGAGGCTCACCATCCTTTTCTCCCAGTTGTGGTTCCTTTGAATAGGTCAAACTTTAATATACAAAGTGAAAGAAGTGGTCAAATCTATTTATAGCATCTGACAAATAGCCCACTGACTAAATTAGAACTATGTTTTTTGAAGGCAGTGTCTTTTTTGTCAGTGGTTTTTGCCTAACATCTGGTCTATTCTTTTTTCTATATTTGGATACAATTTATGAAATGTTTTATATTTGCACATCTTGTCTGCTACTTCTGTCTTGAAGCATGCCAGCTTCAATATATGGCATATAACTCCATTTTACAAACCTAAAGCCAGTCCAACACATGGTATGAAGGGACTTATTAAAGAGCAGAATATGAATTATGAATGCACCTTGTATTGAGAGTCTAGCCTAAAAGTCTTTAGAAGTCCATTTGGAAAGAAATCATCTTATCTCCAGAGACAGATAAAAGGAGTCACAGTAAGTAGAATTTGTTATGGGAGCAGGGTTCAAGGTCCAGTCAGATTTCATTTTTACTGCTGCCTGTTCACGTTGGTATTATTATTTGTGTCTGTATGTGTTTATATATATATATATATATATAGTAATGACCTTCAAGTTATGCAACATTGCAGCAAATGTTCATTTTTGACAGTATCATTTTTCACCATCAGGTTAAGGTTAGGGTTAGGATTAGGGTGAGGTTCAGGAAATTTAGGGCTTTGGGAGGGGTTTGCTAAACGGGTCTTGGCAGAACTGTGTTTGGAAAAAAAACGCTTCACGTGTATGCCTAGCATGAAGTAGTATGCTAGTATTTTGTTTTATATCTACAGGTAATTTATTGGATTTTATGTATTGTATTTGTGGAACAAAACATGGGCAATCTTTTATCCAGGTTTTGCTCAGATTTCACTCTGTCTGGAATGGTGAATTTGCTAACCTTACTTTTTAAAGGCCTTTTCTTCTAATTTGAATCATGTTATAAAAATGTTTCTCATCAAAACATACCTGTTGTTTTTATTAATATGTGCATGTCTCAGTAACCATCCATATATGTGTCTCTCTTTAGAAAACAAGCACACTGTTCTGCATCAGCTTTGTAATCCAGTCCATACACCTTCATCAGACTTGTTCTAAAGATGTCAGTAGTATCACTACTCTACACTACTCTGCTCCTTACCATAAATGTCTACAACACCATTATCCCTTTGACCTGATCTTGTTTGACCGTGTTTGAAAAATTGTGTACTTCCTCGACACAGAGTTTACCCCAAAACTCTTTCTTTGATCACAGAGACTTGTAAGTCCTCCTTGTGGCCAAGAGACGCGTTTACATTAGTGTCAGGAGTAGTGGCAGGTCATGGACAGCTGCTGGCTCAGGCTGCACATGGCACTCAGCCTCCCCTCTCCAGATGTGCTGGACAGGCTTCATCCAGAGTGGATGGCTTTAACCCTCCCTCAATAGCTCAGTGTGATGAATGTCCAAGCCAGTTGTATCTAATGAAAGGTGGAATGGTGCTAGTTTAAAATGAAAAACATATGGCAGTTTAAAGAGCAGCAACTGACGGGTGTGGTTGCAGTATATGAAGTTATTACTGTTATTCTATGTTGGTAAATGAGCCAGAACAAGGTTAAGCTGGAAAATGTCTTTAGTCTTTCTCATTTAATCCTCATTGGAATGTTTTTTGTATATTATTTTGCAGTGTCTGTAAAAAAGCTTTTCCCAAAATGTTTATAGAAATATTGGAAAGGCCTTGTGGTAAATCAAAAAAGTACCAACTAAGAAAATTAATGAATGAATGTCGGACCAGATAAAGGTTGGAACATTAGAAGTGGACATTTAAAGATGGCCTATGGAACTTTTCTGGTGGGGGAGTCTGCCACCTGTTTGTCTCCTTGGAGATGTTTTTGCTTTGCCCGGAATGTTAACATATCTGTCTTGCATTTATTCATTTACAAGTGCTGCAAGTGAAAGACATTCTTATTGTGAGTTGGCTCACCCCTCAAAAGATCTGACCTGTAACTGGGCCTGATGCCATCACTTGCTTGTCTCCATTGAGAAAGATAAGTTTAATGCTATACTGTGGAACATTCCAGGCAATATCATTTCCATTAGGGATGCACTGATCCAGCTTTTTCATTTACAATATCGATACTTTGTAGGCACGAAAAATGGCACTTATTTCCCTAAAACATTCTTCATCAAATTCTTCTTCTTCTTCATTCTTCTTCAAATAACTACTGAACAGCTTCGTATGAATAAAAGTTCAAATATTATGAGACGTTCTAGGACATCCAATTAAAGGCCCAACAAGGATATCGGCTCATGGAAACAATACCAGATCCAGCTAATTTTTCAATATCAGCGCCAATATTCAAGATCAGTGTCGGCATCGGTGCATCGCTAATTTCCATACACACCGGTGACAGAGCCCCCATCAGAAAAGTTACATAATGCACCTTTAAAGTTAGAATGGTGAATGTGTTGTGTCAGACCAGAGCACATGGCAGCGGCCGTTTGTGAAAGTGTCAGACATAAGACATAACACATAGTTGTATTGTATGTTTGGGTGTAACCTGATTGTTGCACTTGTATACTCACCTCAGAGCGTCAAACCTGTCAGACGGCTATGTGAGCTTTGGAGACAGAGCCTGAGGCAAAAGTCAACACCTACTACATACATGATCCAAATGAGGCTACAATGTCCAGAATATGATAGGAACTACTTTTGTCTGTTGGATGTGACAAACTACTGTATTTTAGGTCTCAGAAGTAACAGTGCAAAATATTGAAAGTCCATTGTGGCATCTCAGTATTACCAGTATTGTGGAATAAACAACATTGATCATTGATATTTTTAACTGCAATATATACAGATTTGGGTTATTTTAGTTTTGTATTCATTCCCTCACTCACTAAATACTCCTAATAATAAGGCATTGGATTTATATAGCACTGTTCAAGAAAATCTATTCTAGCCACAGTTACCCTGCGGTAGCCTGATGGAAGCAAGGCCTAATCTACGCCGTCGGCTCCTCCAACCACCCACGCACACAACACATTCATACCAGGCAATGTAGGTGAAGTACTGTGGCACCTGGTATTCCCAGCATTCTCCCATCTGGGCCTGTCGCGATGCCACATTTTGAAGTGCGATATATAATAAGTAAACTAAATATAGACAATAAACTATAATGTTGAAACCGAACCATAAAACAGAATTATCTCCTGAAAAGTATTCTGCAATATTGTTAAAAAACATGAACTGCAATAAATAAATAGAAGAATACAACACTTAAGTAGTTGGTTTGTACCTGTAATGAGTCATAGAAGTTCATAATTCAACCTTTTATGGCTCAAATCATTGTAGTACAGAAAAATTACCAAAAATTTCTCACTAGTGCAAGGAAAAAGTACCCACGATAAATACTGACCCCCAAAAAGTATTGTTCCATCTGTCATGGATTGAACGATATGTCGATATAGTAATTATTGTGACAGGCCTACTCCCATCCAAGTACTAACAGGCCTGGTCTTACTTAGGTTCCGAGATCTGACGAGATCGGTCAAGTGGGTATGGTCGCAAGTCTGGTCTGGTTCTTAAGAAGAGAACATTTTTATTTTAAATTGATACTGATATTAATATTTTCTTCATCAATAATTTAGTATCATGTATGCCTGTCATGATAACAAATTCTGAAGTATGAAATATTGCTGAAGTAAATATAGACGATAAACGGTAACATTGAAACAATTATGCAACTGACACAATAACCCAAGAGCAGATTTAAACCACAAAAACTATTCAGAATGTAAAACATTGTTAAAAAAAAAGAGCTACAATAAATAAACAGCAGAATGAAACACTTTAGTACTTAGTTTGCATCTGTAATGCGTTATAGAAGTTATTCATTCAACCTTTTACGGCTTAAATCGTATTGTATTGCCAAAAAATAACCAGAAAGTGCACACGATAAATATTGACCCCAATAAAAAATTGATACGTCGATATAGTAATTATTGTGACAGGCCTAGTATCATGTTTACATACTACCTTCTGTAGCATTTTCCAAAAGTATCCCAAAATAATCAGCACCACAAGATAAGTAATAGAAAGTGAGTATTGCTAAATAGTGAAACCTTCATTGGGATGCATGCTGTGGTGTGCGGTGAACAGTGAGAAGTGCAGAGCTGACATGTTGTGAGGATAGAGTGTCTGTTTAGAGTCTGGCTGTTTAGACTGGCTTTATGTTTGTTTTACGGTGTGTCATAGAAGGACTTGGTGTTCATTTATCTATTTGTGTAATACTTGTTTATTTGTACTTGGCTACTTGTGGAACAGTTCATGTTATTGATGCCAGATGAAAGTCATTTCAAAGAGACTCGAGTGTGCTCTGTGCATGTGATTTATAGGGGTTTTCTCCACATTAATTGTTAGTTTTAGGTACATTTAGACTTAAAGAAAAATGTTTTAGTTTTTTTTAGGAATGGTTCAAAGTGGATATTTAAATTTCATACCAATATCCTTGCCTGGGATCTAGAATACATATTTTTTCAGTACATTTCTGGTCACTGGTGAATCTTCCTGTTTTCAAATGGGCGTGATTGACAGGTGGATTAGCCAATCGGGGACACGCATGGTCCCTCCTTATCGGAAATAATAAAGGGAAAAATATATTACAGGGGGCTGAAAAACATGACTGATTTCTGCAGAATCAATGAGCAAAGCACTAAACTCTGTTAATCTGAGGTGAGATAAATTTGATTTTATTTCCAAATCATAGGTGACCAATGATCTCCTTTGTTTCACATGTGTCACTGAAAAAAAAACTGATCTGATTGTGCAATCACGTTTGACCGGGCTTGAGATGCAACGGAGGATTTAGGGAGATCAATCTGTATAAAATACAGAGAGATATCATTCTGGATTTGCCAGGCAACCAATATCCAATATTTATTTAGCAACAAGTATTAGCTTGCGTCAATGTTTCAAAACCCATGGCAAGGTCCATACATTGAAGTTGTGTTGAAGTTCTCAAATGAACACTTTCTAAAACTAATAACACAATGTATTTTCTCGGATAGTATTGAATTTATTTTATTTATAGGATGACTCTGTAGCATCACTTCTCATTTGCTCTTTTATATTTCTAGTCTACTGTGAGAACTACTTCACATTAGGTTCAACATTTGGCCATTATCCTAGACACTAAAGACAAACATAAAACTAGACCTGTCATAACATAACATAACATATTTTGAAAAAAGATATATTGCTACAGAGAAATATTGCAATAAACGGTAATATCGAAACTATTTTATGCCACTTACACAAAGCATGATAATCCCAGTAAACCTATTTTAAATATATAGTATCATTAAAAATCCTGAGCTCCAACAGATAAATGGCAGAATGAACCAATAATAAGCCATGGAAGTTATTTATTCTACCCGCTAGAACTCAAATATTAGCTCATTACATAAAAAATTGCAAAAAATGTCCCCACTTTTGCAAATAACATGTACACACGATAAATATTGAGCCCTAAAATATATTGTTTCAGCTTTCATATATTGAACGATAAGTCGATATAATAATTATTATGACAGAGCTACATAAAACTGTACTTCAAATAAAAATGGCACATAATTTTTGCTTGTGTCTTGATGAGCAGTACTATTGCCACCAAAAAAAACCCCAAACGAGTTCCAGTCTGCTTAGAAAATGATTAATACAGAACAGTACTATTACAGTGACCACCATGTCAATAACCAGGATGAGACTAAATACAAGGACCAGATCTGACTTCTTCACCTGCCCCTGTCGCTTTATACTTTTCACAGTGGATAATAGCAGCTGTTTTGTCCCAAACCACTTGTTTTGGACTTTTCACCATAAAGCCACAGTAAGCGTTTGTTCTGTCTAGATAACTTATAATCATGTCCAGACTGACTGCGACTGTTCAACTGTCACCACAATCTTAAAACATGCCAACTCAGTCCATACACATTATACACATCTTTTCAAAGTATACTTGAAGTTAGGCCTGTCACAATAACAAACTTTGAAGCACGATATATTGCTACAGAGAAATATAATGATAAACGATAATATTGAAAATACTTTATGCCTCTGACACAATAACAATAAAGCAAGTTAATCCCAGTAAACTATTTAAAAAACAGACTGTATCATTAAAAGGCCTGAGCTGCAACAAATTAATAGCAGAACTACACAATATTTAACCATAGAAGTTACATATTCAATCATCTAAAGCTCAAATCTTATCGTATCACAACAAAAATAACGTATATCTCACCATTATTGCAAAGAAAACATGCTCACGATAAATATTGAGCCCCAAAATACATTGTTTTCATATACTGAACAATATATCAACTTATCGTTCAATATATGAAATGATAAGTTGCTATAGTGATTATCGTGACCAAAACTGAAGCGACAGGAAGCTGTGTTTAGTATTTACACATTAAACATTATTGCTAATTACTACTACTGCATTTACTACACTGCTACAATTACATCCATTGCTTTTCTGCTCTACTTGTCACAACTACCAACTGCCATAACAGGTATTACTCCTACCAGAACCACCACTACTACAGTTACTACTTATTGCTACTACTTCTATTACTACCACAACTACTATTGTTGTTACTATTATGATTACGACCTCTGTTGCGGCTTGTACTACCACTACAACTTTAGCCTTAGTCTTTAACACAGTTTAAGTCGAGACTGAAAACCCTTCTCTTCTCCCTGGCATTTAATACTAGCTAGACAGGATATCTTGGTGTTTTATTGTTCTTTTCCTATGTATCATGTTATCTGTGTATTTGTTTTTTTGTTGACTTTTATGTGAAGTACTTTGGTCAGCTGAAGTTGTTTTGTTTTTTGTGCGCTATAAATAAACTTGAATTAAATTAAATACAACTACTACTATTACTGCTACTACTGATGATATTACGATTCATACTACTCCCACCACTTCTACTTCTGTTATCAATCAGTACCAACGCCTTCTGCAAGAGGTGCATATTGTCTTGGCCTTCAAACTTTCCTACAATAGGATTTTTATCATTTTACAACTGAAATCTGCTTGCTTCAGTAGTTCACACATCTCGTGCCTATGACTCAAATAGTACAGACGTGTGTTCGCTGGGTCACGTCCTCATATGACCTTTTTATTTCAATCTAGTTTTTAGAAAGAGTTACCGTACTCCCTTAAGACTTCTTTCGGCAAAAGGTAAGAAGAGATAAACCTTTATTTGTCCGACAATGGGTAAATTACAGTGTAGCAACGTAGACTTATTTATTATTAGCATGTGTGCTATGAAACGTTTCCTTATTTCTAGTCTGGATTGTTGAGTTTTATACAGATCACGTGCTAGCTAGACAGTGGTTTGAGTGAAAGGGAGCAGCGGGCGGTAGAGGCAGAGCCATAGGGGGATAAATAGTTCTTGAAAATTGCAGTAGCGTGGGAGACAGGACAGTTCTGCTAATGCTGAGGATTGTAACGTTAACAGTCATGTGATGTGCTTCTGCTTTTTAGATCTTTCACAATGGTTTGAATTCCCTTATTTTTTACAGAAGAGAGCAGCTATAATTCTGTGCAGTGTGGCCGTTCCAATTTTACCAGACAGTCAAGGTGAAGTAGCCGACTTTGGATCAACATGTAAAGGCAAAGTAGTTGTTTTTGTCTTTTCATAAGCAAAGACAATACAACAGTGTTAAGTGTTCATATTTATGGATCAAACAATACATACATTTAGGCCTGTCACAATAATAATCACTATATCGTCTTATCGTTCAATATATGGAAGTAGGAACAATATTTTTTGGGGGTCAGTATTTATCGTGCGCACATTTTCTTTGCACTACTGGGACATTTTTGGTTATTTCTGGCTTTATTGCGCACATTTTCTTTGCACTACTGGGACATTTTTGGTTATTTTCTGGCTTTATGATAAGATTTAAGTCATAAAAGGTTGAATTAATAACTTCTATGACTCATTACAGATGCAAATTAAAGAACTAAAGTGTTTCATTCTGCTGTTTATTTATTCCAGCTCATGATTTTACAGAGCAACCGATGGCAGATAAGCTCTGCTGATATTTCTGGGCTGATATATAGGGCCGATTTTGATTATTTTCCTCAAATTATGTAATTTAAATTTACTACAAACTCACCCATAGCCCTTTTTTACCACAAACCTTTAAGCAAGCAGTGTATCACATTTAGTCTAGTTGTCTCTTCGTATTTTAAATATTAATATAAAACTTTGTGTGTATGTTTTAGGCAGCAAATAGATCAAAACTAAATATCGGCTGCTGCCTGCTGGAAACTTCAGGCCAATAGCCGATGCACTAAAAAGTGCAAATATCGGCCCAATATATCGGCCAACTGAAACCTGGGATGCCCAATTAATAGCAAAAAGTTTGTAATTGCAAAATTCACACAATCATATCTTATTTATAAAGCTGGCAAAATATGGCGAATTTTTCCACTGACAGACATATTTGTACAGCTTTTTCTTATACCTTCTAAAAAGTGATCTGGTTTCAAATGTGTATATCATAATAATTCAATAAAAACACATTTAGTTTTGAACTTATGTGACCTTACTTTATCAATATTCCACTATACATTAAAACATTGTATTTTATGCCCTCAATTGTGCTTCCCAGTTGTAAAGTTCCTACTGCATAAGTCAAAGTCGGAAACTAACAAACCAAGTTGTTGTGTAATTATGTATTCCTTAATGCTGATTGAGCCATACAGATCCGGCTTGGGGACTGTCATTCTCTGATCCAGCTCCAGCGCGTGCCGTGTCCGCTCCACAGCTTCCCCCCAGTCCGTGCGCACAAGCCTGCTGGAGTAAGAAAGCCCTCATAGGGGATCCTTTGTTTGGGAGAGTCTAGGCATGGACCGTAATTCACAAGCCGCCCAGCTCCGCACACTATTGGCTGTTGGGGCTGTGTCTGCGTCTGCAAAAGGCATCCCGTGCTCTGTGTGTGTGTGTGTGTGTTGGGCTATACGTCAATCTGTCTGCTATGCTGTCTCCCAGTTGCCCCTTTGCCATGACACCGAGCGCTTGTCCACTGTAGTAGCTTCTTTCAAAACACCTCAAAGCTAAACGCAAGATGGCCACCGGTACAAATGAGGGCTCTGCTCCCTAAAAGGGTAAGGTAAGGTAACTGTATCCTTTAGCATTCACCCTTGGGTCTATTGTCTATGGAAGAAAGGGTCACCTCTTTCTTTCTCTCTACTTCTTGCTATGTACTTGGAGGCATACTTCAACTTAACTCGTGGTCCTCGTAGCTGGTATTATTATTGTCGCTAGGCTTGCAGTGCACGTCTGTTTGGCTTGTCTACTCCAGGTGCGTTTAAAAGGATAGCGACAAAAGAGCTTAGTTTCCACGGTAACCGGCACCGTTTTTCTTGCATTAGCTGTTGCGGTACAGTCGCCCCTCTTTTCCTTCCCGTTTTTTTTTTTCTTGTTCTGTTTTGGACAGCCGTATTTCTGCACCTGCTGTTGTCTAGTGGAGTGCCTGTTTAGCATATCACTTGGCAAATTGATTTCATGTTGGCATGGTATAAACTTGGTTGGCTTGATGTCTTGCCAAACTGTTTTTTTCATTCCATGTGTTGTTAATGTATTTTTGCTATGATATAATACTATCTTCCAAAAGAAGTTAGCCTCTAGAGATGGGACAAAGTGTATTTGCAAGTGGCAGTTACACACCGTTGTTGCCGGGGCAGCCTCTGTGTTGTGTCTTGGGAGAGTTGTTATAGTAGCTCGCAGTCTAGTGGGTTTAAAAAAAAAAAAAGTTTTATTTGAACCAGACCGCGTGTGTCCAATGTGGTGATGTGGCTTGAGACACATAATACAAAGACTCTAGTAGCTAAAGAGCATGTGACTGTGCTCTTCTATGCTGTAGTCAGCTCTTTATCAGCTCGTTATCACAAGACATCACTACAGGCGCACACACAACGTGTTACTCTGTTGTCAAAATGAGGTCATTGGAGCATTTGCTGACTTTCTAGTGTTTTGGGTTTTTTTTTTTCAATTTAAAGGTGCCATGTGTAGTTTGATTACAATAGTTCTATCACTATATCAACACAGCAGCCTGCTCGTTCACACTGTTCAGCTCCACATGTGCTCGTATGTGCCCATTCAAAGGCGTTGTGATTCATTTATTTCAAATTTATTTCCAAATAA
>KN482157.1:3548-14306 GCA_000787095.1 Periophthalmodon schlosseri | reverse complement strand
ATTTGGAAAAACTACTACTCAAGTAACTTGACATCAATTCAGTATTAAGTAAATGTGAAGAACAAAACCTGAAATAATGCACAAAATGTGGTGTTTTTAAACAGACACAAAAATGAGCCAAACTAAATCATATCTGAAGGAGCTGCAAGAAACACAAAAGTTCAAATCATCATTCATCATCATTCAAATCATATTGTTGACATAAAGCTCAAGTCACTTAAGACTTACTCACAGGGGGAAGAGGAACCACAACTTTTACTCAAGTAAGAGAACTGTTACTTCAATAAAAACATGACTCAAGTAGGAGAAAAAAATGAAAATACTACCCACATCTGATCATATAGACCTAATACTACATAAAACTCACGAGTGCAAAGAAGATGTACGATAAGTCGATATAGTAATTATCTTAAACCATAATAGAAAGCACCACTAAAATGAAAGTGAGTTTTCATACCCAGAACATGCAGGAGAGGCAGATCCAGGTGCGCCCCGGTCCGGACAGGGAGGACGGGAGGCTGAGGGACACGGAGGGCATGGTTCCACTGTCCCCAAATCAAACACTAACAAAATCAAAAACTACAAAAACTTAAACCCAATCTGCAAAACTGGACACGGAACCTCCGGGATAATCCAAAGAGCTCAGCGGTGCTCCGGCAGCCTCGGATCTCAGTCCCATCGCAGTCTCCTCTCCTCTTTCTGTCTCTCTTTCTCTCCTCTCTTTCTCTCCTCTGCACGCTCTGCTCGCTCGCGGGACAAACTTCCACAATGAGGCTTTAAGGGGCTGGATTCTTAAAGCGGGACAGTCCTGGGGGAGGGGTCTCCTCTCTTTCTCTCTCTCCCTCCTCCCTCTGCCTTTCTTTCCTCTCTCGCTCTGTCTCGCTCCCTCTCTCTCCCTCTCTCCTTCTCCATATGCACACAGTCTCGCTTAAGCTCTATTTTAAATCTCAAGATAAAATATAGAAATGGATGCATACTTAATGACTTGGGTCAACTCCCTTGCTTTCTCTCTCTGTCTCTCTCTCTGTCTCTCTCTGTTTCTCCATCCTTCCCTTCCTCTATCTTCCCTTTCTCTCTCTCTCTGTCTCTCTCTCCCTCCTTCCTTCCTCTCTCTCTGTTTCTCTCAGTTTCTCTCTCTCCCTCCTTCCTCTGTCTCTCTCTCTTCCCTTCCTCTGCCTTCCTGTCCTCTCTCTCTCCTCTTGCTCTATCTCTCTCCTTCCTCCCTCTCTCTCACTGTCTCTCTCTCTCCTTCCTTCCTCTGTCTTTCTGTCTCTCTCCCTTTCCTCTGTCTCTCTCTCTTCCCTTCCTCTCTGTCTCTCTCTTTCCTCTGTAAGCTCATAATGTTACTTAAGTCAAATATATAAAAATATATGCACTCTTAATTCGCTCTCTTCCCTTCCTCTATCTTTCTTCATCACCTCTCTCTCTCTCTCTCTCTCTCTCTCTTTCTCTCTCTCTCTCTCTCTCTCTCTCTCTTTCTCTGTCTCTCTAAAATCTTGTAACTACTATGATTAAATTACATGTGTTTTCACTGCTAGAAAATAAGAGGAGGTGTTATGCAAAATCACATATTTAGAGCCTTCTCCCATCTTATAACGTTCCCTCATCAAAAACATGCCTGAAGAGATTTTAGATGTCATCCATGCATATTTGAGTAATCTAGAGATCTCTCCTGGGCCCCTATAAGATCCTGTTCAAGGCTCCGCCCACAAACCTACATCACCCATGCTCCCACGCGACAATTCTCCATAAATTTACAAAAACATGATAGAAAACTGTACACAGCAACTTGACAAACCTGATGTGATGTGCAGTAGTTTCATTAGTGGGATGCAGCTGATTGTGTTGTGACAGAGCTCTGAAGGGGGAGGGACTTAGCGCAGAGAGCAAAGGGAGGGGAGACTCAAAACTGTCACACAAATGTTAATATGCTGTTTTCAGTGAATATATCATTTTC
This sequence comes from Periophthalmodon schlosseri, assembly GCA_000787095.1. NCBI lineage: Eukaryota > Metazoa > Chordata > Actinopteri > Gobiiformes > Gobiidae > Periophthalmodon > Periophthalmodon schlosseri. The sequence goes on along the minus strand of KN482157.1, from coordinate 12,349 downwards.
AAAACAATAAAAGGAAACATGGTGATCTAAATATGTTATGTGTTTGCAGCTAATGCCCCACAGAAGTAAAATGCCGCCTCTTTAACTAAAACCGTATTGTTATAAATGAGATGTAAACAGTTACGAAAATGTGCAAAGTTTCATATTCTAAGTCCTCTGCAAAAACTCTTTTTCCCCTGAATAAAAATAATGCAAAATTGACTCTTTGAGGTTTATGTCATCTTATAATGTAGTTACCTCCTCAAAAACATACCTGGAGTTGTGTTTTGTTTCATTCACACATGTTTGAGTAACACTTTATCATTAGTCTGTCTACATCTCCAACGCTCGAAATGCTCTGTTCCACCTTGTGATGTCATGAAGAGGTAGCTTAAGTTAATAGCTACCTTTTATTTATTTAAGTTCAACTGACATTGGCAATTCCAGGGCTGAAATCATCCAAATGATTCTAGTGAAGGTGTGTGGAGTTTAAAAACACAGTGGAGCACTTCCTGTATTACCACATGACATCACAAGATGGAACAGAGTATTTTCTGTTTGAGAGAAGAACTCAGCCTAAATCTGCAGGATTTGTGTGTTAAACATGTGTGAATGAAACAAAACACAACTCCAGGTCTGTTTGTGATGAGGAAACAACATTAGAACAGAGATCAGAGAATACTGTAATATGGGACCTTTAAAAAAAAACAAAACTTGGCATTTGCAGCTTGTAGAAATATTTGAAAACTATTAATTCATATCATTCTCTCTCTCTCTCCCTCTCTCTCTCTCTCTCTCTTTCTGCCTATTATCCCCCTCTCCGCAGACCACCCCTCCTCTTGCCCTCCCCTGAGCACTCTTTTAGTCTGCTAAGTCGCCGTGCTTTTCATTTCATTCATGCTTTGATCCTTTACTCCTCCTCCTCTCCCTCCTCCTCTCCCTCTCTCTCTCCATCTCTCCTCCCCCCATCACATCACAACATCACGCTCCGCTTCTGTATCTTTTTGGGTCAAATTTAAATACTTCATGAATATTTTAGCAACAACTCACACAAAGATAACAAAAGAAGCACAACGTGTACGCTGTGCCCGAGCTTTTTCAAAACACAGATTAGCATAGAAATTATAAGACCCCCCTCTGCATCCTCTGCATCCTCTGACCCTCTCCTCTGCATCCTCTGCATCCTTTGACCGTCTCCTCTGCATCCTTTGCATCCTCTGACCCTCTCCTCTGCTTCATCTAACCCTTTCTTCGGCATCATCTGCTCCTCTGACCCTCTCCTCTGTATCCTCTGCATCCTTTGACCGTCTCCTCTGCATCCTTTGCATCCTCTGACCCTCTCCTCTGCTTCATCTAACCCTTTCTTCGGCATCATCTGCTCCTCTGACCCTCTCCTCTGCTCCATCTGACCCTCTCCTCTCCATCCTCTGACCCTCTCCTCTGCATCCTCTGCTCCTCTGACCCTCTCCTCTGCATCCTCTGCTCCTCTGACCCTCTCCTCTGCATCCTCTGCTCCTCTGACCCTCTCCTCTGCATCCTCTGCTCCTCTGACCCTCTCCTCTGCATCCTCTGCTCCTCTGACCCTCTCCTCTGCATCCTCTGCTCCTCTGACCCTCTCCTCTGCATCCTCTGCTCCTCTGACCCTCTCCTCTGCATCCTCTGCTCCTCTGACCCTCTCCTCTGCATCCTCTGCTCCTCTGACCCTCTCCTCTGCATCCTCTGCTCCTCTGACCCTCTCCTCTGCATCCTCTGCTCCTCTGACCCTCTCCTCTGCATCCTCTGCTCCTCTGACCCTCTCCTCTGCATCCTCCTCTGCATCCTCTGTTCCATCTGCATCACATTTTCTCATCTGACCTTCTCACTCCATCAGGGCCAGTTTAACCCCAGGGCCCCTAAAGTTGACACAGCACCAAACAGCCGAGCCTGATAATACTGTGGATGTACACGAAAGCCAATCAGATCGCTCGGTTTGGGACAGCGGCGGCCAATCAGAGGGCAGGGTCTGGCTCTAATTCAAACAGAGAGGAGCTTTGGCCTGTGGTATTTCCTGCCCACCCCCAAAACCACAACAACATGGAGCGCACATGTGAGGGAGGGGCTACAGACGGGAGAACGTGAGTGGGTTTGTTATTATACAGGCTGGGTCAAAAAAGTACTCGAGTAATAGTACTGTTACTTCACAATAATATTACCCAAGTACAAGTACAAAGTAGTGGTCCAAGAAATTACTCCAGTATTAAAATATTTGGGGAAAGTACTACTCAAGTAACTAAACAGCACAATAAAACACTTTAGTACTTAAAGGGCAGAGCATGTCTTACCCCAGTACAGATACACTTCAAGGCAAAATCCACTGTGTGCTGTTATTTTCTGAAAAGCAGTTAGTGAGCGTTAGCATGCTAGTTGTTGTTAGCTTTATCGTCACAACAAAAATCAGCTCTGGTCTCTGAAAGTTGTCGAAAGCTCTTATAAATTCATTGTGGTGAATCATTAGGATGCTCTGAATGCATAAGGTAAGTGAGGAGTAACTTTGGACCACTGCAAACTGTTTAAAATGAACCAGTTCTGTTTTTCATGTTTTAAGACGGTAAAAATCAGGAACAGAGACTTTAATATGATTTAAAGAGAATGTGAAGGACAAAACATGAAATAAGTCACAAAATGTGGAATTTTCAAACAAAACAAACTAAATCACATCTGAAGGAGCTGCAAGAAACACAAAAGTTCAAATCATTTCATATTGTCGACATAAAGCTCAAGTCACTTTAGACTTACTCACAGTGGGAAGAGGAACCACAACTTTTACTCGAGTAAGAGTACTATTACACTGTGCAACATATTTCTCAAGTAGAAGTAAAAGTATCAAGTCTGAAAGCTACTCTGAGCGGTACGTTTTTAGCTTATCAGTGAAAATATCAAATATTTTTTACAATTACTTTAGAGTAGTTTCACTTTAAATTGCAAAACAGCTAAAACAGAATCCTTTTTGATGGCAGACAAAAGCACAAAATGTAGTGTATATATGCAGAGAATACACAGAAATGAATCACTAACTTATTAAGACCTAAGTAGGGATGCACCGATACGATACTGGTATCGGATATCGGCACCAATCCAGGAATTTTTGCTGATTCGGGTATCGGTTCCATGATATCGGTTCAGTCGATATCCTGGTTGGACTTTAATTGGATGTAATAAGACGATTTACAGGCTGATTTTGGCCCAGAACGTGTCATAATGTTTGAACTTTTCTTCATACAAAGCTGTTCAGTCTGATGTGAAGGTGAAATAACAGTTACATAACACTATTGAACCTCTTGTGTAATATGTCAACTGTGTTTTAAGGAAATAAGTGCCATTTTCTGTCTCTACACTGGTATCGGTTCATATTGGAATGAGCAGATACTCAAAGTTAAAGTATCGATATCGGAACTGAAAGAGCTGGATCGGTGCATCCCAAAACTAAAGCGCCCACTGGTGGAGAGTACATGCACTGCCACTTCTCTTCTGTTTACACTGGGTCCAGCTGGTGACAGAGGGGAGGGCATCTGGACTAAATACTGTCACACCTCGCTCTCTGTGTCTCTCTCTGTGTCCCTCTCTGTCTCTCTCTCTCTCTTTCTGTCTCTCTCTCTCTCTGCCTCTCTCTCTGTCTCTATCTCTCCCTCTCTCTCTATCTCTCTCTCTTCCTCTCTGTCTCTCACTCTCTCTCTGTCTCTCTCTCTCCCTCTCTGTCTCTCTTTCTGTCTCTCTCTCTCCGTCTCCCTCTCTGTCTCTCTCTCTCTCTGTCTCTCTCTCTCTCTGTTTGTCGATACTTTAACTTTAAGTATCTGCTCATTCCATTCTCTCTCTGTCTCTCACTCTCTCCCTCTCTGTCTCTCTCTCACTCTCTGTCTCTCTGTCTCTCTCTCTCTTTCTCTCTCCTCTGCCTTTCTCTTTTTCAATCCTCCACAGGGTTTGACCTAATGCATAAATGGACAGTAAAAAAGTACTGAAAGTAGAAAACAAAATAAAAACCAAAAGACAGAGTATAGAGTACCCCTCTCTCTCTCTGTCTCTCTCTCTTTCCTCTCTCTCAGTGTCAAGTTACAGGTCAGATCTGTGGACAGGCGACTGCACTCATTTTAAGCAACAAAGACACCTGTATGTAAACACCTGACACAATGAGATGTTATTATTTGCCTTGGATGTTCCACAGTATGGCATTACACTGTTGTTTTCATTGCTTAAAAATACCTTGAAAAACTTGCATTCTTACTGTGCGCGGGGTCGCCTCTCCACAGATCTCACCTGTAGATAGTTTCATGGCATACTTTGGAACACTCCAGGCAAAGCAATAGCATTTCCTTGGAGGGAGTCAGGTCAATGAGAAAAGTTTCAGACTGCAACTTTAATTTAAGCTGTGAAACAATGCAAGACTAATGTGTTTCCTTAAGGTTTTACAGCAAATTGTTCACTCATTTATTGTGATGTAACAAAAACTGAAATATTGTGATATTGTATTGTCAAAAGTCTCACAATGTATAGAGAGGGAACTACATAGACCATGATCCTTTGCTCAGTGCAGACAACATGTTTTGTTTAATTCACACATATTTGAATAACACTTTATTATTAGTCTGTCTATGTCTCCAAAGCTCAGAATGCTCAGTTCCACCTTGTGATGTCATGTAGAGGAGTGTTTTTGTCAGCCTAAATCTGCAGGGTTTGTGTGTTAAACGTGTGAATGAAACAAAACACAACTCCAGGTCTGTTTGTGATGAGGAAACAACATTATAACATAAGTCAGAAAATAGAGTAATACAAGACCTTTAAGCACGTTTAAATCTGAATTCTTTGACAAAGGCTTGTCAAGGCTTTTTAAAAGGAAAAAGTAACATATTCACAAAGTTGTTAGTCTCCACAAAATATTGCAATAAGTATCATACAGTGAGATGCATTTTGAGTTCAGACAAGAGCACAACCAAGTTCAACATACAAAATCTTCACATTATGACCTAAAAATGAACTCAAACTCGAAAAATGAACTCAAACTCCAAAAAATTAACTCAAACTTGAAAAGTGAACTCAAACTCGAAAAATGAACTCAAACTCCAAAAAATTAACTCAAACTTGAAAAGTGAACTCAAACTCGAAAAATGAACTCAAACTCCAAAAAATGAACTCAAACTTGAAAAATGAACTCAAACTTGAAAAACTAACTCAAACTTGAAAAATGAACTCAAATTTGAAAAAATGAAATCAAATTTGAAAAAAATTTTAACTCAAACTTGAAAAAATGAACTTCAACTTAAAAAATGAAAAATGAAATCAAACTTGAAAAAATTGACTAAACTCAAAAAATTAAATCAAACTTGAAAAAAATAAATCAAACTTGAAAAATGAACTCAAATTTGAAAAAAAAAAATGAACTCAAACTCCAAAAAATAAACTCAAACTCGAAAAAATGTACTCAAACTTGAAACATTAACTCAAACTTGAAAAAATGGAATCAAATTTGAAAAAATGAAAAATAAACGCTCACGCTCATACCTGATTTCTTCCTCTTGTCAATGCCCCAAATGGAAAAATACAATGAAATACTGATTTGATCCAATTGAAAACTGTATTCAGGCACCATCTTAACACGCCCATCCTACGTCCAAAATCTCCTCACGAGCTCCGGCTTGTCCTTCAGCGACACGTATCTGGAATCTACAAATTAAAAATGGAGAATTGTCTGATTTCTACGGATCCAAATCGAGACAAGACCAGCTCTCCCGGTATTTCAAATTGTCCAAAATGCTGTGTCTTGCAGGAACATAAGGGGGTCTTTGCAGAGAGGAGGAGGAGAGGAGGAGAGGAGGAGGAGAGGAGGAGGAAGAGGAGGGGTGTATAAAGTCACTTAGTCTGATGGGAAAAAGGAGGGGCCATGATTTAATATAGAAATGAACTAGAGGCCGTCTGGAGGTTGGCGCAGTATTATGACAAAATGTAACCTAGCGACGCAGATAGAGTTGTTCTGTGGTGTGGTTTAAAGTGCAATTTAAAGAGACAGGTTTTTATATGTTTCTGTTATAACTTGGTTTGTTGGATTGTACCTGGGCTAAATATTTATCATAGTTTGAATTCAAGGGCAGTTTAAAGGCCCATATTATGCTGTTTCCTGATCTCTGTTCTAATGTTGTTTCCTCATCACAAACAGACCTGGAGTTGTGTTTTGTTTCATTCACACATGTTTAACACACAAACTCTGCAGATTTAGGCCGTGCATAACACTCCGTTCCACCTTGTGATGTCATGTGGCGATACAGGAAGTGCACCACTGTGTTTTTAAACTCCACACACCTTCACTAGAATCATTTGAATGATTTCAGTCTTGGAATTGCCAACCTCTACTGAACTAAAGGTAAAAGGAGCTGTTAACTTGAACTAAAAACTACTGGAACAGAGCATTACGAGCTTTGGAGATGCAGACAAACTAATAATAAAGGATTACTCAAACATGTCAAACTTGAAAACTACCACTACATGACATCACTGTCTGCTCCTCTGACTCTGCTCCTCTGACTCTGCTCCTCTGACTCTGCTCCTCTGACTCTGCTCCTCTGACTCTGCTCCTCTGACTCTGCTCCTCTGACTCTGCTCCTCTGACTCTGCTCCTCTGACTCTGCTCCTCTGACTCTGCTCCTCTGACTCTGCTCCTCTGACTCTGCTCCTCTGACTCTGCTCCTCTGACTCTGCTCCTCTGACTCTGCTCCTCTGACTCTGCTCCTCTGACTCTGCTCCTCTGACTCTGCTCCTCTGACTCTGCTCCTCTGACTCTGCTCCTCTGACTCTGCTCCTCTGACTCTGCTCCTCTGACTCTGCTCCTCTGACTCTGCTCCTCTGACTCTGCTCCTCTGACTCTGCTCCTCTGGCTCTGCTGCTCTAACTCTCCTCCTCTGACTCTGCTCCTGTCTCCTCCTCTGACTCTCCTCCTGTCTGCTCTTCTGACTCTGCTCCTCTGGCTCTGCTCCTCTGACTCTGCTCCTCTGGCTCTACTCCTCTGACTCTGCTCCTCTGGCTTTACTCCTCTGGCTCTGCTCCTCTAACTCTGCTCCTCTGGCTCTGCTCCTCTGGCTCTCCTCCTCTGGCTCTGCTCCTGCTCCTCCTCTGTGCTCTCCTCCTGTCTGCTCCTCTAACTCTCCTCCTCTGGCTCTGCTCCTGTCTCCTCCTGTGACTCTCCTCCTGTCTGCTCCTCTAATTCTGCTCCTCTGGCTCTGCTTCTCTGGCTTTGCTCCTCTGGCTCTCCTCCTCTCCCTCTCCTCCTCTGGCTCTGCTCTTGTCTCCTCCTCTGGCCCTCCTCCTCTGGCTCTGCTCCTGTCTGCTCCTGTCTGCTTCTCTTGTATGGTCAAATTAAACTGCTAATCACTGTCGAGGGACGAGAGCAATCACAGTGGAACAGTGGTTAGTTCCCCAAAGCCAGAGGGTTCTGGGTTCTATTCCCTGCTTTTCTGAGTGGAGTTTGCACATTCTCTCTGTGGGTAGGTTCTTCCAACACAGCATTCGCAGTTACGGACAATGGCATTCACACTTTCACACAGACCACCTCAAAATAGGGACTAAACTAGGACTAAACCCCAAACTGAATCTGTGGTAGACCAGGACTAACCCAGGACTAGAACAGGTCTAAACCGAACCAAGGCTACATCAGGACTAAACCACAGTCAAACCAGTGCCATTGTGAGCACAGCTGAAACGCACACTACACCAGATGGAGACTGGGGTCAGATGTTAATAATTAAACATTATTTGAAAAATCCGCCATCTTGTTTGAAAGTGGTAAAAATGTGATGATGTATAAATATAAACATGACAAAACTGCCAAAACAAACAATATAAAAAAATGAAACAAAACTATATGAATGTATGGTATGACTCCAATATTAGCATCTTAAAGGAACCATATGTAAGATTTAGATTTTAAATTCTGAACGTGACCCATCTGTGTCGGCAGATACGAGGTAAACATGTTCAAATCAAATACAACTTTAACTGAGAACAATTATAATGCTGATTTATTGTTAATTACAAAAACACTGGACATGATGGACAAGTTATTTTTCTTATAATTTGGTGTTTTGGTTCAAGACGATTATCCAATCAGAAAGCAGAACGAGCCTCACATGACTCTCTCATTTGTGTTGCCAGTTCCAAAGCTGAAATCCAGTTGGTTTAAACCTAAAAGGCCTCTCTCTGATCTGAATGGTCACTACCTAAACCCCAGCACCTGCAGCCAATCATGACTCAGTGCTAGTGCAGCCTCTGCAGCTCAGTGAGTGAACTGTGGAGGTTCTTTCACATGAGGCCTGTCCATAAACTGAGAATGAGACACACTGTATCACAGGCTCAGATTGGATGTAGTACCTTTTTTAACCAGTAAGAGGCAGGAAACACACAGCTCTTTTAACATTAGACTCACTTAGTATTATAGGCTCAATATTCAATGTAAAACCTCCTTATTTGTTTTGACATAAGTCTTACCAGTCTCCCCCCTCTCTCCATCTCTCTGTCTTTCTCTCTCTTTCTCTGCCCGCACTCTCTCTCTCTCTTTCTCTGCCCCCCATTCTTTTTCCCTCCCCCCCCTTCTCTCTCTCTCTCTCTCTCTCTCTCTCTGCCTGCACTCTCCCTCTCTCTCTTTCTCTGCCCCCCTCTCATTCTCTCACACTCACCCTCCTTCTGTCTCTTTCTCTCTCTCTCTCCCCCTCTCCGCTCTCTTTCCGCCTCACTCGCCCCGCTCTCCTTCTTTTTCTTTCTCGCTTCCCCACTCCCTCCTCCCTCCTTCTCCCCATGTCTCTCTC
>KN482150.1:63665-86947 GCA_000787095.1 Periophthalmodon schlosseri | reverse complement strand
TAGTAGCATTTAGAGGCAAAAGTGGGCGGTGTGGAATAAGGTCAAAAAGGCGTCGGTAAATGCCTCCAGGTGCTGCTAAAGGACAATTATGTGTAATTATGTAATGTGTAAACTGTGGATATGTGGAAATGTGGATAGGCTTAGGTAGAATAATAAGTTTGATCTCTTTACTGAGGGAACATGTGTCTAGAAAGCCTTACATTTAAGCAGCCACCAGTCAGGTTACTTCAGATTTGTGCAGGGTTTAGAGCCTGGCTTGTTGATGCTGTTGCTCATGCTCTGTCTCATCCATTATATTTGTTTTTACTTGTACTTTTTCACTTAAGGTGGCATGTTTGTTTTAACACAAATGGACCATGCTTTTCTTGAGTTGGTTAAAGGAACCACATGTAAGAAAAGGACTCTCTCTGATCTGAATCCTCACTGCCTAAACCTCATGTCAATCATTCTGGAGGTTCTGAGCTTTCACATGAGGCATGGTCTGTCCATAGACTGAAAACAAGAAAAAACTTGTATGTGTCATCTATCTGCAGGTTAAAGCTCTGGCAACCCAGGATCAGTTGTGATTGTAGTACCTTTTTAAAACTGTAAGAGAACAGGCTACATACTGTACGTTCATTCTGCCTGTCAGTCACGTCTTTATAAAATACAGGAAAAGCGTGTAGTTTTGGCGGTCTGGAAAGAAAACCCGAGCACTCAGAAGAAACATCTGCCGACGCAGGGAGAACATGCAAAGTCCAGACAGAAAGACCCTCTAGGAATCTAACCAGAGGTCTTCGTGCTGTGTATTGCATGTGTTGTAGTCCATTGTTTCTATGGGCTGACATTAAACCCTGTTCATTCAGCAGCGGAGACAACTTCAGCCATGATCGATATTTTAATAAGGCCGACTTGGATCTTGATTAATCCTTTAAGTGTTTTTTAATGACTGAGCAGCACTGGGAGCGGGACATTGATTTGAGGAAACCTTTTTAACCAATCACAGCAGACACAGCCTTCAGCGCTGAGGTGTAAATGATAATTAGCACAAATCTGCATAAATGACCAACTCACAAACGGAAATTAAAGTTCGGCACATATCAGTCACAACATCACAGCAAAATATTACTTGCAAATGCATCATGACTTAGCTTGTGTTATCTTTCATGTGGAATAACAGTGCAGTGCAGAAGTGCTATCCATAAGTTCCAGAACGATGAAAAATGACCGTCGCTGCCATAGAAATTAACATCTAAAACTAAATATCCTATCATTTGAATGAAAAGTCCTCAGAATGTTGCCTATAACAGCAGAAGCCCACGAATTGAACTAACTGGCAATTAGAGATTCCACAATATAAATGTTTTTGTATTTATTGTGAGTATTGACACCATGCCCAAACAACAGTGAAATCCTTATTCACTTTCATGCTCCTCTATTGTGTGTTTGACTTTATAAAATCAAAATTTCTTAATGATAAAGTAAAGATATTGTGACATAAATAGCCAAAAAACAAACAAACAAACAAACAAACAAACAAAAAACATGTAGATTGAGTTTTTTGGGGTATAGTTCTAATTTTCACAATAATTATGTTTTAGTCCTTACAATCTATTAAACAAATAATGCTGAAATCCTCACAAGTAATATGTTAATTGAATTCACATATATCGCTATGGACAAGCAGGATATGGGTCAGATCTATGGAGAGGTGACCTGCTCAAAGTAAGAATGGATGTTATTCAAGATATGTTTGAGAAATATAAACAACCAGGTTAAATAACAGATGCATAATATATATGTTAAATGCCATACTATGGGCTGTTCCAGGCAAAACAATAATCTATGGAAACAAGCATGTGGTTTACCCTCCACTTGAAGTTATATAGTGCACCTTTAAAACAACAACTGGTGGAATGCATCATGTTTTATTTACATGTCAACTATGGCGCCACACTCTGTAGATTGGTGTATGTTTATAAAATGTGCCATAAAAATAATGTGGATTTGGTCTTTGACGTGGTCTTTTTTGTAAGTCACATTTTTCACCAAACTGAATGTACCCGAGCAGGATAATGTGGATCCATAAACAAACAGTAGCAGCACATCTCTATTGAATTCTGTGTCTGCGTTTGAGCGGCAGAATAAATGGCCCAGTGCAGCTCTAACATTATCAGATGATGAATAGTTATTTTCCCATCTCACATTAGATTTTCAGTGGGGTGAAAAGGTGACTTTCAATGCACCGGAAAATGAATCCAATTTGAATAGCAAGCCCAAATAAAAGTTATTATGGCATAAATATTTATTTTCTTTTCATTACAGCGTCTCTTCTCTCATAAAACTGTAGTTCTGGTCTTAGTTATCTAAATTCACAGTGCATTTTAAAGCCATGGGACTTTTAATTAGATACATTATTATTAGCATTTGAGGAAATGGTTAGGAGAAGAAAATAGGGCAGAGGTGGAAGTAAATAAATAAATAGTCACAATTATACAGTACTTTTCCATCTCAATTGGGCACTCAGAGCGGCTTTACAACAAGAAACCTGAAGGCAAGATCCAACAAAGATCTTGAAGTCAACAGGAGTTAAGTGTCTTGCCAAACTGCATAACAGCAGCAGCAGCTCCTGATGAAATAGAACCACCAATCTTCTAGTCATATGAAAGTACTGCTACCTCTACGCTATACATAATTAAACATGGTCAGCAAAAATCGTACTTGAGTCAAGTTTCAAAAAAGGATGGATGTGAATTTTTCTCTTTGAAATAAAATAGTGCAACCAATTACTACAGCTACTCTTTGCTATGCTCCAAAACAGGAAAAAAACTATACACATTTAATAAATATTTTATTTTGAAAAACAGAATACAAATAGTGGACTTACCTATCCAATTCTGTGCAGGAGTAATACTGTGAAATTATTTTAGGGTTCAAAAACATTCCTAATAATTTCATTTGAACCCACTGCACAATTTCGGAAAAAAATGTAATAGTGATTTTTTTTTGGACAAGCATTGCAGTTGCGATTAGATTTGTGATTTATGTTTTAATGACATTTTGTTCAAAGTTCACATTTTTAACATGAGAATTGACAAAAAGACTGAAATATGAACTGACAAACTAATAAAAGATCGCATTTCAGAGCATGTTTGTACAGATCTAAACTACAGGGCAGTTTTTATGCAGAATAAGACAGGGTATTTTGTTGTTTGTAGAGGAAATTATAGTATGGTAGCCTTTTACGATTGGCTAAATGCATCCATTCAAATTGCAATTTCAATTAAAATGTGATTAATCTTGCAGCCCTAGCACCCACAGATAAAATTAAATTAAATGTAAGCTACATTAAAACTGCATATTTTCGTACTCTCCCTCATCCTAATATCTGTTCTTACATGGGGTAGTTGTCCTCTTGTCCTGCCCTGGCCTCTGTTTCACAGTTGAGTGAATCTAGCGTCGATAAAACAGATTGAGACTGGAGTTATTGACAAAGGCAACGACCAATCACTGTCCCATTAGACTCAACTCAACTGTGAAGAAAAGACACGATAGGTCTTTTAACAGGGGCTTTCAGTGCTTGCCTGTTAATATTATCTCAACTAATTAAAAAGGGATATGATTATGATAAAGACATTTTTAAATCAATTGTTTTGCTAACCCCGCTATCGAGTACACACAATAAAAGCCGTACGGGTATAATTGTAACTCCATAATAAGAATGTTGGATAAAGCACCACTTTGCAATTGCTTTGCCTGGAATGTCACACAGTATGGAATTAAACGTATCTATCTTCACAGACACAAGCATTACAGGCCAGATCTGTGGAGAGGTGAGTCGGCTGACAGTAACAATGCATGTTTGTTTGCACAATAAAAAAAAACAAAAAACAAAACTGTAATTGAATACATGCAAAAAAGACACGTTTAATGACATACTGTGAAACATTCCAGGCAAAGCAATACCATCTCCATGGAGACAAGCAGGTGGTAGACCCCCATTACAGAGTACACATCTAAAGACATACATAGATAAAAAAAATACTACCAAAGGTTTGCTAATGTTATATTGGAGTGTATTGGAGTACTATATGTGCCTGTGTTAAAAGCATTTTTCCAGTTTAAAAGTTGCTGTTTGCGCCCACTGGTAGCCTGTTGCTGTTTCTTTGGGCAAAACACTTCACTCCCTCATGAACGTGCTTTGTGGCTTCTTATTGTGACTTATGCATTTTTTCCACAGTTGAATTGTGGTTGATTCATGCGCCAAATGTAATATTGTCATACTTTGCTTTAACAATAGATCTGTATATATTTTAATATGGCATTTTCCTATATAGCCTATATATTTTACTTCTTTAGTTATTTTGAAGTAATCTTTCCAGTAAAGTCACGTCAAATCTTAATTAACATAATCATTATTTTACATATTCACACATAAATCATGGCCTAATTAATGCCTACTTACCATTTCCCTTTTCGACCCTTTTGGGACTTCACCCCCAAAGGTACCGTGGCACGCTCCTTGAACACCATTAAACCCCAATATCACGGGACAGGGGCAAAAATCAATACTGTTTCTGCTTAACCCGCTCCCGTGCGCATTTGGATAACACGCTATCAGCAACAGCGGAGCAGAGAAAGCACAGGACTTGTCTCAAACTCGTGCGTCACGTGATCCGCTGGAGGAGCAGCGGCAGCATCAGCGCAGCGGTGGAGAGCACGATCCCTCCGCCAATATTCGCTCTGTTTGTGATTAATCTGAACGCTTTTGCCTCTTTTTGGTGAGTACGTTTTGCCATGACACTTTCTTGAATATCTTTGCTGGCTTTTTATCTTGCTTTTACGTCTTGTTGAAACGGAATGAGCGAGAAAAGGAGGTCCTCTCGCTTTCTGCATGTTGTCGCTTCAAAATCTTGGATGCTCAGTCTATAGCACGGCGATCACTGATTTATATACCCACGCAACTATCGTTATCTCCCGCTTTTTCTCCCATTTATACCTCGGGACTAGTTAGTTTGCCTTCTTGTTTTGGTTATTTTTGTGTGTTGAAGCGCGTACGTCATTTTGGCGTAGAGAGCTTTCAGAAGTATTGGAAGTTGGACTGTGCCTTTGCTTTATATTGATAGCTAATTCCCTAAGACTTGTTTGCAAGTAGCCTATGATATTAGAGCCGTTGTGCGTTGGCAACAAACGTCATTCATATTGCACTGCTTACATTTTTACGGTTAGTTGAAAACTTGTGGACTGAAATTAATGATGTACTATTCAATTTACTTTGACCATATTACCAAACATTTGTTTCAGTTTTATAGCCTAATTACAGCAGTGGTTTACCCTGGCACAGTTCTAGACCTCTACCAAGGCACTGGCCCTGTCACGCAATGATAACAATTAGGCTACTTAGATCCAAACTATTTTCTTGTTCAGTGGTAAATGCTCATTTTAAAACTAATAACACATTAGGCTAATTACTACTAAATTACTCCTGCTAATACTAGACTATACTTTTCAATCTGTAATTTAAAATGACCTTAGTTCACTCTTGCACATACATCACATCAAAAGTGGTAGCCTGCCAAACTGGGACTCAACCCGGAACTAAACCAAGACGATACCAGGACTAAACCAAGACTATACCAGGACTTAACCAAACCAGAACAAGTGTGACCGCCCCCTAAACTATAAAGCAGTAACCAAAAACTTAATTCAATAACTGTAAAAAAGCAAGAAAAGTAAAGATTCTTGCTTACAATCATATTAAAAGCTTTGTCCACCAATGGGGCCGTATTGATTCAAATCTTTTATGTATAGCCCTATTTGTTTAGCATTTTACACAGTTAGCACTATTCCTACAAATTCTGCCAGCACGCGCTCTCAGTGGCTTCTAATGAGCCATAATCAGAATTACAAGTTTGAAAATGCAAATGAGCTGAGCGCGGCAGGGAGCACTGAATCAGAGAGAGAACAAGGCTTTGAAACTGGGGTTATGTGGTGAAAAATACTGAATAAATATTACAGTGATATTGTGGTGTTGTCCCCAAAGGAGATGAGAATAGTAACGTAGATTCATTGCTGAATTCCTGGAATTACTTAGAGAGAGTAACAAAAACACTGCATAACTCACTGTATCTAGTTATGGTGGTATTACTCATTGAAATATGTCAATGTATAATTTATAATGTCTTCTGCTCAAGGAAACTTCATGAATTTGAGTTGATTGGATCCAACATGACTGGGTGAAAGCTGACAGCAGTTAGATTAGGTCTTCACATTATAGACAGATGCAACAAGCTCCAGAACACTATTACATTGGATCGATTGGTCCCTGTTGGCATTCAGGGTTTTGTTCGAAAAAGCATTTTGTAGAAATACTACCTAGACAACCTGTTTTAGTAGGCAGGGTATATTGTGCATTGTAAAGTATTTGTTGTATAAGTTTAATTGTTTGTATGTGCTCTCTCTCTCTCTACTCAACTAAAGGAAGTAGCCTATTATGGGAGAAAATGCTTAGTGCTAAGACTATAATAAAGTGTAATACGTAACTTTTCTGGAAGATGGTCCGCCACCTGCTCATATCTATGGAGATGTTATTGTTCTGCCTATAATGTTCCATAGTGTGGCATTAACCTTATTTATCACAATGAAAACAAGCAGGTGACACCACTAGGCCAAGTTACATGTCACATCTGGGGTAGAGACGAGCCCGCTCACTGTAAGAATGTTGTTTAATGTATATTTTAGCAATATAAACACCTGTAATTGAATACATTTAAGTTTTTAGTAATTGTCACAATACTAAAATTTCAAACTTCATTTCGATAGGAAGGAAGAGACTCGATACTCAATACCAATTCTGATACCACAATGATAATAAAAAACACTTTAGACAATGGAATGTCATTTTCGATAGTATTAATCATAGTACTTTCTTTCATATTACCATGTTATATCTGTGTAATCCCTCAGTCGTTCAGGTAGACATAGTGATCCATGTGCGTTTACTAGTCTATGTGGTTCTGATACAGCTAAAGCTATTCAGGAAAGGTTATTTCTGTCCTGTGAATGTAACTTCTTTAGTATCAATACTTGCTCAAATGAGTATCTAATTTCGAGACTAGTTTTAGTATCAATTAGTATCTGATTTGCAATACTTTTGACAACCCTTGTTTAGTGCCATACTGTGGGACATCCTGGGAATTCCAGAGAGACAAGCAGGTAGCAGAGATCTCCCACCAGAAAACTTTTGTGCACCTTTAGCTATTGTCACCCTAATACAATTATCAAATGTGCCATATAAATATCCCACTTGCATAGAGATGAATTGGATAAAACTGTACATTTTGTTACTTTAAAACAGATAAATAGGTATACTGCAGACATGGGGTCAATAGTTAAACAGCAGACAATGAAAAATAGTCTGTAGCCTGCATCTATTAAGAACAAGAAACAGGAAAACAATATTGTATTTTTTGGTTGCACTGGCAAAAGTCCAGCTGGCATTGTTATCCCGCTTTTCTAAAATTACAAATTTAGGGACTATACATTTTATTCGGTGGTTTTGATTAAAATGTTATAAAATCTACAGTGCATTATGCCATTGTTTCATTCTCATTATTAACATGTCAAAGTGCTATATAAAGACATATCCACCCTTGTTACAACTAAACACAATAGAGACTGAACCATTGCTTTTTAGCAGTTGACTAAGTGAGCACTGGTTCATTATGCAAACAGCGTTGATAGATTTGATTAACAGCTCGACCTTGTGTTGAAGCCAGAACACCCCCAGGCTACACACTTTACCCTTTCTAACAACTACAGTTTAAGTTTGTCCACTTCCTGGAGACTGGTTGCTAAGGAGTTTAGGGAAGGGGTTGCCAATCTGTGGTGTAAGGACCAATGGTGGTACACAGCAGACTTTTACTGGGTGGATAAAGTCGTGACAATCAAATTTTAGTTGAGATGATCAATGATCAGTTTTTAACTAGGGGTCTACAGCTAATCCTCTGTCAGTAAAAGCATGTGGTTTGGAGCAGCGTTGTATTTTGTTTCACTCACACTTTGAGTAAGACTTTATTATTAGTCTGTCTATATATCCAAAACTCAAAATGCTCTCTTCCACCTTGTGATGTCATGTAGTGGTAGTTTTTGCCTTTTGTTCAGTAGAGAGGACTGAAATCATCCAAATAATTCTAGTGAAGCATTATAGAACACAGTGGAGCACTTCCTGTATTGCCACATGACATCACAAGATTGAACATTGTTTTCTGTTTAAGAGAAGAACCCAGCCTAAATATGCAGGATTTCTGTGTTAAACATGTGAATAAAATAAAACAAAACTCCAGGTATGGTTTTGATGAAGAAACAACATTATAACATACATCAGAAAAAAGTGCAATAGAAGCCGTTTAAATGGCACTTATAAAAATGTGTCTTGTTTATATACAGGGAATTTAAAAAGTAATTTTTATTTGATTTAAATAAGACATTATAAAATCAAACAAAAACTGTGATCAATCAGTAAGAGGAAAAAAACAAAAACAAGGTGATACATTTTTTTTACATTTCATATGGCCCATCCCGTGGCCAGACCTTCTTGTCAAAGCCTGATCTCATCAGTTCTCAGAAGCTAAGCAGGGCTGGGCCTGGGTAGTACTTGGATGAGACACTGCTGGAAATGCCAGGTGCCACAGTGGTGCGCCAGTGGAAAAAAGCTGTTGTTGTCTCCTTAGGCATGACACTTCACCCACATTGCCTAGTATGAAAGTGACTGTTGGTGGTGGTGCCGATGGCGCAGATTGGCAACCTTGCTTCCATCAGTCTGCCCTAGGGCAGCTGTGGCTACAATAGTATCTTACCACCACCGAGTGTGGAGTGAATGAATAATGCACAAAATTATAAAGTGACTTTGAGTGTCTGGAAAAGCTCTATGTAAGACAAACGCATTATTATTATTATTTTCATCCCAGTGTATGTCCATATAAGGGCTTAGTCAGAGTATGGTCCTGGATTAGTTTTGTCTAATCCTGGTTTAGTCCTGACAGTCTTTGTTTAGTCCTGGTTTTAATGTTGTTTGGCCTCTGGCAAAGCTTTTGCGTACCAGAACAAATCTGCTTTAATCCTGGTTTAGTCCCAGTTTTAGTTAATTCCAAATTTACGAAACTTTGTCTAGATCTCCTATTAGTCCATTTAAGATTTGAAAGCCCAGTGTTTTTCAGCCATGTCTCTCGTACATCTCCTCCCCTTCTGTAATGAGCAGGTCAGGAACAGGTGGAGGAAGCCATGTGTGAAAGGCTGTGCTGTGTACACTGTACTTATCTCTCTATGGAGCGTTCTCTGGAATAGCCCGTGCTTCCCCTGCATCGCTATGACACCCGCGGGACAGATAAAGTTTAGCCAGGCGTCTCCGTGGTGACCGCTAATCTGAGCATGCCCTGTACGCCTCCTGAACGTGAGGGTCAAGGAAGCACTGACCCTTAGCATGCTGCACTGTTCACTGTCTGTTATACTGTGGTGCAGGTAATACTAATACAAAGGGATACAGCTGCTTTGTTCTTTGGTCAAATAACACACAGAGCTATGCCTGAACATTTTGTGAGTATTCAAATTCACTTTATCTTGCACAATGCAAAATGGACTTTTAGGAGCTTTCTGCCATGTTATAACATTGTTCCGATTCAGTCATTTCCAATCATCAATCCTCCTCAAGCTGCACTATGTAACATTTCTGATGGAGGGTTCGTCAGATGCTCCTCTACATGGAGATGCTATTGTTTTCCTTGGACTGTGAAATGGCTTGCCTCTCCACTGATCTGACCTGTAACTTCGCCTGCTTGTCTCCTTGGAGATAGTAAGTTTATTAAGTTTAATGCCATACTGTGGAACATTTCAGGCAAAACAATGGCATCTTGCAGTAGACAGTAGGTGGCTGACACTCTACCAGAAAAGTTACATACTGCATCTTTAATCAAACGGTCCACTGCCAGTCCTCTGTCAGTGGAGCAGAGCTCAGACTTTGGAGGGAGAAATTTGACTTTTTTATGTTTAACCACAATAATGAAAAGTGTGTATTCTTTATGTTCAGAAAATTCATACTCAAAACCTTTTTTAAACTTGTTTTTAGTAAGACAAAATCATATGCCACTGAAAACTGTGACCTATTGCAGTACTAAATCAAACATATTGAGTATCAAAAATTGCATTTCTTCCTTGTTCTGTGCAGCCTTATTCCGCACTCCTGTTGCAGATATTTTCTCTGTGGAGAGAGATGGGGCTTTTTGTCAAACAGAACACATTGTAGTGGAACACCTGATGCTCTGTTGTGTTTTGAGACGTGCCATTAGGTGAACATTATCTCCCATTCAGATGCATTGAAGCTTGATTTCAGCACCACGGAGAGCTCCCTTGGCTATAGAGACATGATGCAGGACTGAAATGAGTATTTGTAAATAAGGATGCAACAGAAAGTGCTAAATCTGGATTATATTAAGACTAAGCCTGTCAGGCCTGTCACAAACATTACTATATCAACTCATCGTTCAATATATGAAAGCTGGAACTATATATTTTGGCGCTCAATGTTTATTGTATGTACAATTTCTTTGCAAAAGTTGGGAGATTTTTTTTCCATTTTATGTAATACGGTAAGACTTGAGCTGCAGAGGACAGGATAAATAACTTCTGTGGCTAATTTATTAGTTCATTCTGCTATTTCTTTGTAGCAGCTCAGGCCTTTTAATGATATAGTCTATTTAAAAATTGGTTTACTGAGATAATCCTCCTTTGTCAGTGGCATAAAGTAGTTTCAATATTATCATTTATCGCAATATTTCTCTGTAGCGATATATTGTGCTTCAAAATATGTTGTTGTGAAAGGCCTAAAGCCAGGGTTAAACCAGAGCTAAACCATAAAGACTAAAACGCAATGAACCAGTTACTAATACTAGTACTTAACCCGGTCTAAGCAAGGGTTGAGGTTGAAATAATTTTGGAAGCAAGTTAAAGTAATTTCAACACAATGTACACTTAACTATGACATCTGATATTGTGATATACTACTCAAAAAGTGCATAGAATAAGAAAAGCACATAGAATTAAGATAAGAGTGTTGCTATTTTCAGACTAAAATTTGCAAAAAAATATACAATTAAAAAATAAAATTACAAATAGAATTACAATATAATTACAAATAGAAATGTACAGTTAAATGCAATTTGTCATTTGTGCCAATTTTAACGGACTATAGTATTTATGTAATCACAATTGTCACTTCATCAAAGCTGAGGTTTAAACTGGGTGGACCTGGACTGAATTAGAACTAAACTGAGAAAACAAAGATCATGTGTAAAGGTGCGCTGTCGTCTGCCAGTCTCCATGGAGATGCTGTCGCTATGCCTAAAATGTTCTACGGATATGACATTAAACTTACGTATCTTGCATTGACTCAATTACGTTAAATTTTAAAGCCCACATTCTGTGAGTGGCATCACCTCTCTACAGATCTGACCTGTAATGTGGCGCGTGTTACCATGGAGATAAATGTTTAAAGTAGGGCTGAACTATTTGGGGAAAAAATATCTAATTGTGATTTTTCTGACAGGCATTGTGATTGTGATTTATTTTTAATAATACATTTTTGTTCAAAGTTCACATTTTAAACATGTCCTGAAGACTTTGGAAACTAATCTCTAACACGTTCGTATAAGATACAGGATTAGCAGTTTCTATGCAGGATATTATGACGCATCAGAAACTGTAGCCTTTTGTGTCCATTCAAACTGCAATTAGATTTTGATTAATCTTGCACCCCTTTAAGAGAGAATGAGAAAGAAGAGAGGGCTGTACTAGAAACTCGGTTAGTAGCTTCACTTCAGCAACACGAACAGCTGCCAGATGTGATTGTTTCTGAACAGCTGGGGATGTGAGACTCAGTGACCTTTGACCGCTCCTCCTCCTTGTCCTCCTCACACTCCACACAAACACCTCACTCTTCCGGCTCTGCTTTGACATCAAAACCCAAACTGACAAAACCATCCAAGATATTAGATTTGATTATTTTAAATTATATTTTTGTTCTGGTAATTACAACAGATAACCAACAAATAAAAGCAAAATATCCATGGGGAAAAATCAGGACATTGCCATAGTGATTAACAATTTAAACCAACTATTACTACACACTGAAATGGACAATGTTTACATTTAAATCATGTTCCATGTACAGCACTTTTTAAATTGTCTTGCTTATAAATTGTTATGCTAAATTGATTTGGGCGATAAGGCAGAAAACAGTAATATCTAGGCGGTTTGCTTTTTACTGATTTAAAAGACAAAAATAAAGGTGTAGAGTAGATAAGGAATAGGCCCTGGGCTATTGGAAACAATGCGCACAAAGTTGTTTTGTTTTATTGAATTGTAAATAGATTTATGTGGCTGCACTGGAAGACACACTGATCTAAGATATAACGTCTGTGCTGGGATAAACTGAACAAAATGCAAAACTGATGCAAGGACTTTTTAAATATTTATTTGTTGGACTTTACCATGTTGAATGTTTGGAGACACCTTCCTCTTTTTACACATATAAATTCTCAGAAAATATTTGGCTTTTAAAGTTTAAAGAGGGGGTATTATGCAAAATTGATCAGCTGTGAGATTCTGTCCCACATGCTTCCTACGATCGGTCAGCCTCAGTCTCTGAGTCACACCAATCACAGTAACCAATCAAGTGTGAACACTCAGAAGAAGCAGATAGATTGTTTTTGCAATAGTGGTGCAAAAAATTGCCTAGATACTTAAAATTAATATAAAAAGATACTCATTTGAATTATCCACACTGAAAAAATGACATGTGATTTTCATGTTCCTATGTTTTTATTTCTGCCAGTTACCAGGGAAAATTGAAAGAGATTGGCAGAAGAATTTTTACTATTTTAACATTCCCTTTACCAAGTTTCTTCCCGGTAGATGTTGAATGTTTTTGTACTGCCAGATCTTCCCAAATGCTAGTTGTACAGCGCAGTCAGAGGAGCTGCTTTAGCCCCTCATCCTCTCCACACTCCATATGTATTTACATTCAGATAAGCTCAAACGACTGGGGACTGTTTACCACGTTCAAATGTTGCAGCGTCTACAAAATCTGTCCTCTGGCGTTGTACAGACACTTTCAAACAACAAAAAAATATTGTTTTTAAAAAGCATCTCTCCATTGCAAATGCCACCAAAATGAAAATACAAGCAATTATGGACAGGGAAATGTTTCTGAGCAATAAAGTCGGACAGGGTAACTTGTTTGGTGGTGGTTACCTGCTTGTCTCTTTGGGGATGTTCTTGCTTTGACTTTTCTGTTGCTTTAAAATACTTTGAAAAACAAGCATAGTGTGAGTACAGTCACCTCTCCAAAGATCTGACCTGTAACTTGGCCTGGGGACATCACATGCTTGTCTCTGTGGAGATAGGTAAGTTTAATGTCAAACCGTGGAACATTCAAGGCAAAGCAGTAACATCTCCATTAAGAAAAAATGTGTTCACTAAAATTTGTGGAAAATAAATGGCAAAACAACAACAAACCAGGACTAAATCAGAACTAAACCAGGACTAAACCAGGACTAAAGCAGGGCTAAATCAGGACTAAACCAGGACTAAACCAGGACTAAACTAAATCAGGACTAAATCAGGGGTAAACCAGGACTAAATCAGGACTAAACCACGACTAAACCAGGACTAAATCAGGGCTAAAAATCAGGGCTAAACCAGAACATAAACAGGATAAAATCTGTGCTAAATAAAGACTGGTTCAGAGGCGGAGATCTGAACTTGATTATTTTGACCAGGACTGAAAATTGCATTACTATAGAACTAAAGCAGTACTAACCCAGCACCCCCTAACCCAATAGTAAATAACAAATCTATAGGACTAAGTGAGCCAAAACCTAGACTAAACCCAGAATCAAACCAGGACTTAGCCTCTTCTATAAAACTGAGTGTACCAAAGATTAATATGAAAACAAGAGGCCGATGCGCTCAGGTCACGGTCTGGTGTGCAGGACTAAACGCTCCATAGAACTCATAAATTTGTTTTTTTCATCTATTTGTGAATGAGACACTTTGCCTTTAGGGAGAAGCATCAAACCTGTAGATCCTCCTCACTGTGTTTAGTTACTTAAATCATTTGAGGTTGCCGCTGTGCGAGGTGAAAAAGAAAATAAAACTAGACTCAAAAGACGTGAAAGATCAACTATTGAAAGTAAGAAGGCTCACTCTACACATACGGTACTATTGTGAGCTGTAAAGATCCTTAAAAGCACAGACCTCTCACTCTGACTAGTTTTTGAAGCCAATATTTATTTAATAGCTTTTTATTATTGAAACTCAGATAAGATACTAATTCAGTTTTAACTTTTTTTTTTTTTTCTTCTTTAATAGGCATAGTCCGTGTAGTATTGAGAATAAATTGTACATCCAAGTAAAAGTAGTAATTTATGTAGCCCTTATTGTTGAGGCAATTTAAAAATAACATATTGCGATGGCTTAAATAAACTATGGGTTTTGGTGCACTGAAATCATATTCTGGTGCACCCAAATGAAAATTTTAGGCGCACCGGTCCACCCAACTCAAATTGCTAGTCTGGAGCCCTGACCCCTCTCTCTCTGACCCTTTGTTGCCATGACAACACAAACACATTTTTTGTTATCTGTTAATTACTCTGAAAACTTCCCATCTGTGGAGGAAAAAACATATTTGATAAAAAAAACACAATTATAGAAATAAAGAAACATTTTATAGCCAGGAGATATAAGCACGGCATCTGTTTACCTGCTCCAAATGGATTCCTGTGGTGCAGAACAGGTGGAGTCCCTATAGATTTTGTTGAAGGTGATGCAGTCATTTGGAGGTGAGAGAGGCATTTCAACAGATTGTATTGTTCATATATTCCTTGTTCATAAATAAACTACATTGCAATATTGAGCTTGAAGTGTTGTCACGATTATAACATTTCAAACTTCAATACACGAAAAGCTTAATACTTAAAGGGACCATTATGCTATTTTCTGCTGTTTTGTTGTTTCATCATCAAAAACATTCCCGGAGGCGTGTTTTGTTTTATTAAAACATCCATATTTAGAAAACACTCCTCATGTGGTAATACAGGAAGTGCTCCACTAAAAAGTTTACAAAAGGTAAACATAGCTGTTAACATAGCTGTTGAAAACTTCTGCTTCATGACATCACAAGGTGGAACAGAGCATTTTGAGCTTTGGAGATGTAGACAGTCTAATGATGCAAGATTACTCAAACATGTGTGAATGAAACAAAACACAACTCCAAGTATGTTTTTGAGGAGGTAACAGCATTATAACATGGCTTAAAGCTCACAAGAGTCAATTTTGTGTAATACTGATTTAATACTGATTTTGATACAAAAAGTGTTTAAAAGAAATGCTTTTTAGACAATAGGCATTTTCAACACAAAATAATAGTACTTTTATTATTGCCTGACAAATCCGAAATATCTCTTTGTATTTTTATACAGATTTATAACAGTCTGGTCCCCACGTCCTCTGTTGCATCTCAAGCCCCCGTAAAACGTAATTGAACAATCAGGGCCGTTTTTTCCGTGACACATGTGAAACAAAGGAGCTCATTGGTCACATATGATTTACAAATAAAATAAAATTTATCTCACCTCAGATTAACAGAGTTTAGTTCTTTGCCCATTGATTCAACAGAAATCCACAATTTTTTTTAGTCCTGTGTGATATATATTTTTTTGCTTTATTATTTCTGATAAGGATGGACCATGCCTGTCCCTGATTGGCTAATCCACCTGTCAATCACATCCATCTGAAAACGGGGAGATTCCCCGGTGACCAGACTCACATCTTCGTAAAGTATTGAAGAAGTGTGTATTCTGGATCCCAGGCAACTTTTATTATACAATTTCTTCTGATAAAGCTCGATGTCACTCTAAAACTGTTCAAGAAAGGTCAAATTTTGTCCTGTTTATGTGATTTTTTTAGCACTGATCATTTGTGGGGTTAATCGGAGTACCTTTAGGAAACCCGCCCAGACACAGGGAGAACATGCAAACTCCAAACTATGCCCCCGCCTTACCCAGTATTCAAATCCGGAACCTTCTAGCTGTGAGGCTCACATGACAACAGTTATTTCCTCATTAAATGCTTTACGCTAAATCCTATTTGAGCGTAAATATTGGAATCACCATTATAATGTGTTGCCAAATTACAGGCAACCCAAAATAACAAACCGAGCTAATACAAATGAGACCTTAAAATAAATACTACATTGAAATAATACAGTTCCGAGTGGTTCTGTTTTTATAATGTGAACTGACAGTAGTGGTGGAGCTACTATGATTTTAGCCTTTAGGTTGAGTCTATTATTGAAAATGTGCCTTGTACCTGTAGGCTGCTGTGTGCCCTCTGGCCTTCCTGTCCTGGGTGTTCAGTGAAATGTGAATCTGAATTGCGCATAGTGAATGACTGTGAGAGTGCACACTGTTACCCTCTAGACTTGAGCACCATGGGACACTAAGCAAATGAATTAATGAATAAAGTGAGACACATATTAAAATATACATTAGCAGCTTGGGCCTAAGACTGACAAAAATATTACTAGAGATGTTCAAACTTTTCACATGAGTATACTATCGCTGATTTTGTTTGGCTTTAAAAGTTCTAAGACTGAAACTGGACTAAACCTGGAACTAAACCACTAAATATGATCTGTCAGGACTAAAGTAGGTCTAAACCAGGACTATAACACAGAATACAGAACTAATAAGACACAGAACTAATAAGACATGATCTTAGACAACTGAACTAAGTTGTCAAAAAAAATAAATAAATAAAATTGATACCCAGATAATAAGTGATACTACTGTTCATTGGAACAAGATACTCAGGTGAACATGTATTGATACTTAAAAAAAATGCATAAATAGGACCACATGGCAATTTATAAGGACCCACCGTTATTTTCTTTTAAAAATTGTGGCAGTGAAATCAGTTTGCGTTTCATGTTTTTTCTTTAGTATATTTAAGTTTGCAATTTTAGTATCACTAGACTAGGTCTAAACCAGGGCTAAATGAAGTCTGAAACAGCAATCATGCTCAGACTAAACAAGGGGTAAACATGGACTAACCCAGGACCAGAACTGGACTAAACCAGCTCATGGACCTAACCAAATGAAAACCAGGTCTAAGCAATAATCTTCTCATCGTTATGGAGAAAACTGCTTATACAGAGAACACAGTATATATCTATGTGTTTATTACACCTCTGTGTTCCCTGCAAAGGAGCCTGACATGGCAAAACTATAATGAAGTTGCCCAATGCCCAGATTCAATATGTAATAAAAGCTTACTGCAAAATGAAGTTGTTTTGGGGGTTATCTGCTCTGCCTTTCATTGCCAGATTGCAGGATAGTGCTGTTCTCAGATACGAAGCAGGCCTATAGGTCACCCTGTGTTTTATCTCACTCCTGTCATTGGCTGACAGGGAGCTGTATGAAGATAAGAATATTGTATGTCTCATTTTAGGGTTGTGTAGTTTGCGCTGTTTTGCTTTGTCCATATATATATATTCACAGAGGCACAGGGCAAAGATAGGAGCCTCTTTTCTGTGAATTCAATAAAGGTTTCCATTGTGAGGTAGGGCCAGATATAACTTCCAGCCACAAGGGGTCAGTATTAGAATAGTATTGCTTATTTATCATTCACACAAAATAAGATATTAATTAATCAGGAATTAATTAATCACCTTTACAAATATTATTACTGGTATATAAATTGCACATATGATCATAAGAATTTGCCATAATATCTGATTATATGTAATTATGCAACTTTAAAGATACGACATAAAGGTGACTTGTAAAATGAATCATAGCAACACAAGGAAGTAACATTGTGAAATTGTAATGGTGATAATGTGAAAAAAAAAAAAAAAAAAAAAAAACGTAAAAAAAAGGACCTTGATATTATTTTTATACAATATTTTAACTTAAACTTAATAATTGTCTGGCCATTCAATTAAATATTGGCTCTGTCGTTGATTCGCTCACTCCTCCATACACTGTAGCCTATATATACCACACATAGAGAAATACAGAATGAATACAGCTCTCTGATATTAGCCTTTAGCCTGCTCTATCTGCTCCTAAGCCTCTTGAAGATGATTGGCAATGCTAAAGCCCTTTTCTGGAACCCCCCTCCCCCCTCACCATGCCTGGATGTCTTACTCTTCTCTTTTGTTGCCATGTTCACCTTTTTTCCTCTTCCCTTCAGCCCAAGACACTATTATGCAAAGTGTAGCCTTGTAAAGAGAAACAGCCCTTGGATTCTTGGTAAGATTTGGTTCCTCACACAGAAATCAGGAGGAAGCTGAGATCTTGCTGTGGTTTGTGGCTGTAAATATAGACCGTATTTTTAAGTATGGTTGGTCAGATTGTAGGACCCAATTTTATCTTGGACCAATACTACTAATTTCTTTTCTAGGGGTTAGCCCAGACTAACCCATTGAAAAAAAACCAAAAAACTGTGCTTCGTGGTTGACTCCAGCTTGCTGTTCTTTGCTAGAGAAAGACACTATACTACTACGGTTAGGAATAATACAACAGCAAATACTACTACCAGTGGTACTGGTTGATAAATCGGCAAACTCCAAATGGGTATCTCAGATGAAATTACTTCTCCTAGTAGTACTACTACAGCTACTACATCAACACCTACTACTACTACTAAATACGGTTTTGGTTGATTAATCGACAAACTCCAAACAGATATCACACTGATGAAACAATTACTACTACACCTACTACTACTACATATACTACTTCTACTTCTTCTTCTTCTACTACTACTACTACTACTACTACCCTTTTACCTTTTTGTACTATTTTATTATATTACATAGTATTATTTAGTACTCCCTTCCAACCAAAAATGCTTTTAGATGCATTTCAGAATGTATGTAATTGCATCTCTAAACGCAGTAACAGTACCTTGTATGCCCCACTTTTAGGTCCCATCCTGTCAGCTGCTCTGGTCCCCTCTGTATACAGCCAGTGGACTACTTTTCATTAAGTTTAATTACTACTTGAGGTTGGTGAGTGATTCAGCAGTATAGCCTCCTCTGTTGAAGCATTAGCAGTAATTTATGGCCATAGACACAGCCAAATGAATAAGAGGAGCTGGTGGCATTTAAGATGGATAATAGTGTTCTACAGGATACAACTGCCTTACAGTCACTACGATAACGTCTATAGTTTAACTGTGACCTAGACTACTGCTACTTTGTAAGGTTAAAAACATTGGATTGCATTTACACCGTGTTTATTGTTAAAGTTGAGGTTTACTGTCTTAAAACTGTGTTCATAAGCGCTTTTCAGAACTTTCAGAGGCCAGAGCAGAGTTCACGCTAATGCCAACAAGAATTACCGTTCACTTTCAGATTATCAATAAATAAAATAAACGCTTTATAATTAGAAGCAGACAACACACAGCAGACCTATTTTGACCTCAAGAGCTGCTTATACATTATATTTGTACCGGGGCCAAGACAAATGAAATAAGTACAGGAAAGTAGAAACCGGCCCATTGACTACTATTCAAAACTGCACAAGTGATATGCTGCAAAAACACAATTGGACTCTTAATTGCATTATCTTGTGACAATTTTGTTTTAATTAATTGTATTTTTTATTTATTTATTTTTTTGGGGGGGAATTGAATAGAGTAAATTATAATTATAAACTCGATTAATTGCACATCTCTATCTCTCATTCATCAGTCAAAACCATTATAACACAATTGGGCTGGTTTTGCACAATGTTCCCCTGAACATTTTCATAACAGAAGAAAAAAGTAGCAATGCTGACTCATCTTTTTAATGCACATAATTTTTTTTTTCAGTAATCCATGGGCTTCCAAATGATGACAAAATAGGACAGTTGTCACGGTGATGAACAATTTAAAAAAAAATATTGGATAGAAAAAGTCCTCAAAATGTTGCCTAATAGGAAACTGAACCCAATGAATAACTCTCTCAATAGAAGGCAATAATTCTCCAAGACAATCCAGTACAAGTGAAAGATGTTATCTATAGCGGTTTGGAAATACCACTTTATATTACATTATAACCGTCGATATAGCTTCACCCACTCATTACATACTCTGCACAAAGCTATCGGCCTCTTCTGGGACGTGTAAGCTCCTTTGGTTTCTGTGGGGAACTATAGGCTGAAGGAGATAAGGACGCAGGACTGAGGGTTCATTTCTATCTTCTTTCCTTAGAGAAGAAAAATTCAAAAGTTCTTATTATGGGGCTGCCCCTGGTCACTGCTTAGAGGATTGGGCCAATTTCTGTCTATGTTAAGACTTTATATATTTCACTCTGGTTGTACTAGGGCTGTGACATTGTAAAAACTATTTAACTAATTATTTTATTTTTATTTGATTTACTTTTTCATATTAAAGTAAGTAAGTAAGTAAGTAAACTTCTGTCTGGACTATAGACCGGATGGCCTATACCCGTATTTTTTTCCTTGTATTGTCTTGCCCCAGTACAGATAAGCAGCTTTTGAGATCAAAATAAGTCCACCGTGTAATGTCTGCATCAAATAATAAAGTGTTTTTTATTGTCAGGAAGTGTCTGTTAGCATGCTAGTTGTTGTTAGCTTTGCTGTGATAGCAAAACTCCGCTCTGTCTCTGAAAGGTTGTGAAAAGTGCTTATAAACTCATCGCAGTGAATAATAAGGATGCCTGGAATGCATAAGGTAAGTGAGGAGTAACACACCACTGCAAACAGCAAAAAATGCAACTTTAAAACTAAAATATTTATAAAATGTCTTTCACATTTTAGCCTTGACTTTATGAACATAAACAAGTTGAACATTTAATCAGTGTCATTTAACACAAAAAATAATTCAAATTTCTTCCAGAATTCTGCTCCAAACCACATGCTTTTACTGACAGAGGATTGGCTATGGGCCTTTTGATTAAAAAGACCCAGGCTGATCATTGATGATTTGAAACAACTAAATGTAGTTTTGATTAAAGTTTGATTACTTGCAGAGCCCTAATAGCGTTATTCAACCATTTAGAGCTGTTTTTATTGTTAGATAGATTTTTTTTTCTTCAGTTCTTGCCTCTTAAGAAAAAGGTAGCGCTGTGTGAAATCATCTCATCTTATTATCACATATAGAAAGAGGTGACATGAGCTGAGAAAGCCCATTGTGGACCAAGTTTAACACCCCATGACATACGGCAGTGTTTCCCAAACAGGGGTACGGGGACATCAACATAATTCAAACAAGAAAATATAATCGTAATAGAGAAAATGTCACTAAAAACTGTTAATATTCCTAGCAGTGGTGGAACGTAAAAGTAAGTAAAAGTAGTAAAGTATTGTACTTAAGTATACATTTTAGGTATATGTACTTTACTTTTTACTTTACTTTAAGTGGATATATTTTACTTTTACTTCACAACTTTTGAGGGCAGGTATCTGTACTTTCTACTCCACTACATTTTTGAACTCGACTGTATTTTTTATTGCTGTTTGAGACCTGCTGAAAAGGCTCAGGGATCTATTTTTTAACTCATTTGTAGTGTGAGCAAACAAGACTATACAAAGAAAAACAACTAGGAAAAAAATATCAGTCCAATTGTTTCTATTGACCAAAATTCAAAAAATCACTACATTTGAAGCTTTATTAGACCTCAAAATCTACACAAAATATTTACTTACTTTTTACTCTTTAAGTACATTTTTAAACAAGTACTTTAATACTTTTACATAAGTAGATTTTTTCATGTGATACTTTTACTTTTACTTCAGTTTTTGTTTTTGTTTTTTTGCTCCAGTATCTGTCCACCACTGATATCTAGTAACTCAGTTACTGAGGGGTCCTCAGAACAACAAAAACATTACATACATCTACATTTTTCTTGACATTCTATTCTTGGTAACATGAATATAGATGTGGTGTGGAGCAGAAATGACATTTGAATGTCAATTAAAATGCAGACAAACAAAGCACTTACTTGGGATTTACTGATTTTATGTTGAGAAGCTAGTTCCCAAAAAAACACCAATAGTGCTAAAAACTTAAAAAAGCTTGATACCGATTTCGATACCACATTGATAATAAAAGCACTATTGCTTTGGACAATACAATGTAATTTTCATCGCAAAACAATATTAGTTTCTTTAATATTACCATGTGGTCTTATATATGCCTGATGATAATTACTATATTGATTTGGTTCAATCAACACACGATAGATGGAACAATCCTTTTTGGGGTCAGTATTTATCACAGGTACCTTTTCTTTTTGTTATTTTTCCATTCTAAGAAAAGATTTGAGGTGTAGAGGGTTGAATAAAGAACTTCTATGACTCACCAAGTTTTTAATTTATTTTTTGCAGTGTGCAGTCATTAAGAATACTGTACATATAGGTATTTTACTTTTGTGGGGTATTAACTGCTAACATATACCATATTTAGATCACTGTGTTGCCTTTTTGTTTTGAAAATGCTGTATTCCCTTTGCTCTCCATGCTAAATCACTCCCCGTTCAGAGCGCTATCACAACACAATCAGCGTGCATTGTTGCCTGGGAGCATTGGACAGAATCTTAGCGCTAACCATAAGGAGGGTTCAAATAGGGCCCTGAAGAGATTGTTAAATTACTGAAACATGCATGGATGACATCTAAAACCTCTTCAGGCATGTTTTTGTTTTTATTATAATACCTCCTCTTTAAAATCAAGTCAAAACCTTCAGTCAAAATAAATCCATGGATGTTTTCTGAGGGACATTTTAACAGCAAGATGCCATATTTTAGATTGTACTTCAGACCTACTTCTTCCACTCTCACAGCTTTCAAACACTCTGCAATAAATCAAACTCCAGTCCATTTGTCGTGTCGGATCAAAGTGGCCATCTTTCTTTGTACAGTGTGGAGTGAAGGATCATGGGTAAGAGGAAGTGGTGGAATGATGACTTTATGGTTTGGATCTGTTCACAGTTCTTTCAGTGACAGTTTTTGTGTCCAGCCTGACTCTGCAGTGAGGCGGAGAAGAGCTGTCAAATACATCTATTGAATTATGAAAGGAGAGGATGGAGGGAGAGATGGATGGAGGGAGGAGAGAGTTAAGGAGGTAAAGATAACATTTGTGAGGGTTTACTGTGACAAATCAATGTTTTGTACATTTATATTTGATCAATGGGTTTCAGAATGATAAAAAATTAGGACTGTTGCCATAGTGATTAAA
>KN482150.1:35522-63578 GCA_000787095.1 Periophthalmodon schlosseri | reverse complement strand
GTTTATTTCCATGTGGTCCTTTACTGGCTCTGATAGGTCGATACATTCTAAAACTATTCAGGAATGGTCCAGTTCCTATTAACGTGATTTTCTTTCAGGATATCAAATAACTATCTAGTTTCTATTGATTAGTATCTGGGTATCAATACTTTTGACAATCCTGTTTATAAGGAATTACAGTTTTGATGAGTACTATGAGTCTTATAAAACATTTATTATACAATATTTTTGACCAATGTCTTGTGGTAACTGTGCAAATATAAATTAGATGTAAGTAGTAACATGCAGCCTTTATCTCGGTCAAATCCAGGAGCAGTTGTGTATCTCACATTTCTTCAAAAGCTCCAAAACGTTATTGCTCTGTGAATATTTTCATAGTTTGAAGTTTGAAGTTGTTTTTAAAAATTTTCATTCTCTTTTCTTTTGAACAGGTTTTTGACAAGTGTGAATCTGAAGTAGTAGGAGGAGTCAGAATTATAGCGAGATAGTATTTATAAACCACACAGCAGCACCTTAAGTACTTTAAACCATTTTACCCCAAAATCTAATTACTAATTACATAAGCAGTTGGTTCATACAGAGCTTTATAGTACACATCATGGGTTGTTGACTGATCCTGGATTTTAGGATGCTATAGCCTATATACTTTAGGTTATAGTAACATATCATATGGGCTTTATTTTTGTTTGCTTGTTATTATGTTATTATGTGTCCTCGTTATCAATAACATACCTGAAGCTGTGCTTTGTTAGGTTAGCTTGAAAAAGGAAGTTCTGCAGTTTTGAACAGGAAGTCTATGGACCTTTATTAAGTCATTTTGGATCACTGTTGCATTACACAAAGACAAAATGTAAAATAATAATGTTGGTGTGTTATAGTTTAATACTAAATATCTTTCATTTCAGAATTAGCCAACTGCAATGTTAGCCACCTGCTATATTTTAAGAGCAGCTTTGCTCTTCAGTGCACATGGTCAGCTGGGGTCCTTGATTTTCTTTTAGCCAGTTTACGATTTCGATTTTATTATGATTCATGTAGACTTAGTATCTTTACAGTGCCTTTAAGTTGTAAATGAAATCACCTGCTTGTTTTGAAAGTTCATACTTCACTGTGATTGGTTAATTCCACCTGTCACTCACACAGAGCATTTGGGAGTCTGACCAATAGGAGTGGATGGGGAAATATGTCTGTTTGAGCACAGAAGTACATTAAACACGAAAATAAGAACTCACACTCTGACGATATCACAAACAAAAGCAGATTGTCACATGGATGAGAACACGATTTGATTTTTATCACCATATTGCTAATCCCTAACAGTTCTATATTCTTCAATTATTGTTGTTGTTTGGATTCCATAGCATTTTCATAACAGAATTATAAAAGGAAATTGTTATCCTTTAGCTATAGCCATACACTCGCATTTAACACAATATTTCTCTTCTTTCAGATTTCCGACCACATGTGGGGCACTTGTATTGAGCTAGTCTGGGCCAGTTTCCCCTTCTCTATTATTACACTCAATCTCAGCATGGGTGAAAAAAGGCTGTGGCTGCTATTAAGACATGCATTCAGTCTATTCAATAGCAAGAGCCCTTTACATTCGTCAGCCACTCTGCAAAAACATAATGCAGGTACAGACTGAAATCAATGGGATCTGATTTCATTGATTGTAATTGAGGTCTTTTTAACCCACTACTGTAATCAAGTTAATAACATAGAAAAAAGTGAACTCAGCAAGGCATTGTGGGATGTGTTGGTGCAGTTAATGTTTTTGAGTGTAGATGTAGGCCACAATTGAAAAAGAGAAGTTGAGAAGGATGATGGGTTTTCAGTCAGATGTAAAAAAAAAAATCTCTCTATATATTTGGTTCAAGCTAGTTTAATTGTAGCCAGCATTTGACCTCGTTCGGACCTGGTTTAGTACTGGCTTAGTCCAGGTTTGTCATGATTAGGTCCTTGCTTTGTTCTATTGAATTATATGTATTGGTGTTACTCCACGGAGTGCGTTGTTTAATCCGCTTATATTGTGGCCCCACAAATTGAAAATAGTTCACTTTTAAATCTGACAACCTTTTGGCTGTCCATGGATGTTCAAGGTATTAGTGATGTAAATTGCTTACCATGAATATAGAGCCCCTTTTGTTTAGTAACCTTATAATTTTGCATAGTGTGTTTTATTATTTCAAGTCCTTTTTGTATCTAAATTTTATTCAAAGTATTTATTTGAACTTTTATATTTTATTTTTGACTGTATATTTTTCTTCCTCTACTGTTCTTGAATTTTGCGTTGCAACACTGCAATTCCCCAGTTGTTCTCTTAAAGATGATCTTACCTTATCAGTATTTAAATTGACTTGACTGTGTACAATGCATTATGGCTGATGTTATGAATGCCAGGACAGTGACAGGGACATATGATTCTGAGCACTTTTTCTCCACATCTTCAGTTATTATAGAGCTTATAGGTCCCATTGTGCCAGTTCATGTTTTTGCAGTACATTTCTATTCTCTGTATTCAGCTGCACAGCCTCAAGGTCAGAGAGCTGCAGTTAAGGGAACTTTAGCCTCCACTCTGCTCCTGTCATCTGTAACTTTTCACTTCACTCCTGACCCAAACGCTCCCTGTTCAATACACTGAAAGATATTTCACATTTATATTTCAATAGACTGTGCAGAAAGACCACGTCATGCCTTTTCCAAGAGGTCACCGTGTTATTAACATGAGAATACTAGCAATAATTTCTACTTTGCACATTAGCTGCCTTAGCATAATTATGATGATACAAAAAAAAAAAAAAAATGTATACATTATCCGTAACTGGATAAATGCAAAATAAATGTGAGCTTAATGCATATACATACAATACATTACAGGTAAAGGGGTCAAACAGGTGACATATACTGTATATCAAAATTAAATAGTGCAATCTAAAGTATGTATTGACAGTATCAAATAACTTATTACAGTGCACGCATATTGTTCTGCAGTTTCTAGAACGCAAGTACTCAAAATCTTACAAAAGCAACCCATTCTAACTGACCTTATATGTATTTTACTGACCTACTGCATATTATGGGCAATAGTCTTGCAGATTGGTATACATTTTCTTGTACTTTGAACAATTGGCTTTTTCCTCTATGCTTTGTGCCAAGTTTGTGCATAATGTTTTTGGCACAGTCCTGTAGCTGCAATGTTACGGACAATTTAATTTACAATATACTTTTGTGGGACAACGCTTATCATACACAATTTTTTTATTCTCTCAGGCCATTTTCATTATAATTAAATTGGAACTACTTTCTCTGCTCCCATGACCTGTGCTTGAAAAAAATATTTGTAGAAAAGTCTAATGAGGAAAACACACACAAAACTGATTGCAAAAGCAGTATGGATAGGAGAATGTTTCTGGAAGATGCTTGTTGACATTTGATCTTCCAGAGTGCGTAAGTTACATGGAGATGCATTCTAATGATTACTATTCACATCTAATTCTAGCACTGGTTTAGTCCAAGTTTTTAGTTATTTTGTTCATGTTGTCTTTAAAAATATTTAAAAAATAAAATATTTTCTGAAAGGTCTTGGTTTAGTCCAAGAAAAGGCCCTTGTTTAATCCTGGTTTAGTTCCAGGTTTGTCCATGTTTGCAGTGTAAACTTTCTGTATATTAGTTCCGTGTTATGACCTGGTTCTTGCTTCAGTTTTGGTTTTAGACTTAAAGCTACACTCTGAAACTTTTCTGGTGGAGGGTTTGCCATACGATTGTCTCCATGGAGATGTTAATACCTTGCATGTAATGTTCCACAGTATGGCATTAAACTTATCTCCATGGAGACAAGCATGTGACCCCACCAGACCAAGTCACAGGCCAGACCTGTGGAAGGCGACCCTGCTCAGAGTAAGAATGCATGTTTTTCAAGGTGTTTTTGAGTAATAATTGAATAAATGCATAATGATTTGATAGAAAAGTATAATGCCATACTGTGGAACATTCCAGGCAAAGCAATAACATCTTCATAGGGACAAGCAGGAGCAGACCTAAATGACTTGGACAGTAGTTATAAAACAATATTTGAGAAACATCTGTGGAAAAAAATGAATTTCAATTGTCCACATGTTTTACTCTCTCTTTCTCTACTTGTAACATATCCAGCATCACCAGGGGAACAGTTTGGAGCAGAGGTGACATCCTTGTGATTTAGGTGTGATTTTTCCATTCCCAACCTGGCAACCCAACAGCCCTCCAGTCGTCTATGGTGTGAGTTGTCAGATTCACACATTTCTGCCTCTCTGTCAGTGTCTCACCTCCCGTAGACAGCAATCTGCTCCTCTCAGAATTAAGGCCATTATATAAAAAACTGTAAGCAATATAAACACAAGCTCTGCCAAACAATATCATTTTATATAATTACACTGTGGGGCTTAATTGCTATCAAAGCAAAAAATATACTGTCTTATTCTGCATAAAATAGCTAACCCTGTAGTTTAGATCTGTACAAACATGTTCTGAAATGTGACTCTAGGATTAGTTTGTCAGTTCATAGTTCAGTCTTTTTGTCAATTATTCTGGACGTGTTTAAAATGTGAACTTTGAACAGAATCCCATTATTAAAAAATAAATCCCAAATCTCAATTACAATACTGGTAAATAAATAAATAAAATAAAATCGTAATTAAGTATTTTTCCCAAATTATTCAGCCATATTACACTCACTGTGTAAAAATACCTCATTTGAACTGTTGCATTTGAATGAATGTGTAAAACTAATAACAAGCCCGACTTTACTGGCAAACTCTGGCAGGCTAACAATGATTCATTTAAAAGTATTATTTATAGTGCTTTCCTATTGACTTTTTTCTAGTGTCAATCTTGGCAAATAATTGTAAACTGGCAATGTCTTCTCAAAATAGTAAAATCACAATCTGCTGTAACATCTGGAGTAACTGGGTACATTTACATAGTCAGTAAAAATCAGATAACCACAATAATCAGAATAGAACCCAACTTACCAATACTCTCTGATATTTGGTGTGTGCTAAAATGTACTAAAAAAATCTCATAATCAAAAACACCAGGCGACATATGTCAGTTAATCAGTAGATTTTGAGAGTATTTGGTTGGTTGTTTATTTGTTATGGTTGTTGCAGTTCAATCAAATCAATTTCCTTTTTGGGCAAGAATAAATTTGGAAGTTGGATGTATTTGGAAGACAAAATACACGGAATTTTAAAGGCACCATATTATGCAAAATTGACACTTGTGAGCTTTAAGCCATGTTTTAATGTTGTTACCTCATCAAAAACATACCCAGAGTTGTGTTTTGTTTCATTCACACATGTTTAAGTAATCCTGTATTATTAGTCTCCAAAGCTCTGTTCCACCCTGTGATGTCATGTAGTGGTAGTTTTCAAGTTAGCAGCTACCCTTTACATTAAATTCAGTAGACATTGACAATTCCAGGGCTGAAATCATCCATCAGTGATTGTCGTGACGGTGTATGGAGTTTAAAAACACAGTGGAGCACTTTCTGTAATGCCACATGACATCACAAGGTGGAACAGAGTGCTTTCTGTTTGAGAGAAGAACTGAGCCTAAATATGCAGGATTTATGTGTTAAACATGTGTAAATGAAACAAAACACAACTCCCGGGATGTTTTTGATGATGAAACAACATAACATAAATCATAAAATAGCGTAATATAGGTCCTTTTAATTTACTTATTCAATCTTTAACATTTCCCCTTTTTTGCATAACTTTCCTTGTCAAAACTTGCCCAGGTGTAAAGAAGGAAATCAGATTAGCCTACTCACATCAGATGTAACTGTTTACATGACATTTCAATAATCTGATTACAGAAATCAGATAACGATCAGATCTTTGTTGTGCATGTAAACATAGCCACTGATGTAAAACTATAACATCTCTAATCCCTACGTCCTTATATTTCCCATCAGGCTTTGCGGCGGGGCCTGTGGTGTGTAGAATGACCGGAAAGACCCAGACGAGCAACGTGACCAACAAGAATGACCCCCGCTCGCTCAACTCTCGAGTCTTCATCGGAAACCTGAACACGGCGGTGGTGACGAAGGCTGACATCGAGGTGATCTTTTGTAAATACGGGAAGATCGTGGGCTGCTCCGTGCACAAGGGCTACGCGTTTGTGCAGTATTCCAGTGAGAGGAACGCCAGAGCGGCTGTGTCTGGGGAGTACGCCAGGGTCATCGCCGGCCAGTCGCTAGGTAAGTGTGTGTGTGTGTGTGTGCGTGCTGGTCAGTCTTATTCAAAACTGTTTATTTAAAGGAACTGTATGTATGATTTTGATTTTAAATTCCATAAACCTGACATATCTGTGTCCTCAGATATGAGGTAAACATGTTCAAATCAAATATAGCTTTTACTGGGAATCTAATACTGATTTGTTCTTAATTACAAAAACATATGACATGGCCAAGTAGTTTATGTTATAATTTGGTGTTTTGATTCTCAAGAAGATTATCCAATCAAAAAGCAGAATGAGCCTGACATGAGTCTCTCATTTGGGTTGCCAGTTTCAGTGGTGACATCCAGATGGTTAAAACCTAAAAGGACTCTCTCTGATCTGAATCGGCTCTAGCGGCACTAAAGCAGTGCTCATCATTCAGGGCACAATGTAATGTTGTTTTTCTTTTTACACTTTATCTTGATTAGAGCAATAACTGTAATCACAGTTAAAGTTTGGTTAATTATACATCATACAAAATAATACAAACGCATTTCTGGCTACTTGCTAACATGTTTATGATTAATTTAACTGCTTTGCACCCTCTACTGAGAGCAATAGCACTTTGCACATGCTCAGTGGGGATGGATTACATTTATTTATACATGAAAGGCCAATGTCCAGCTCTCCAAAGGTTGAATAAAACTGCTATAATGTTTACTGTAACTTACCCAGATAAAAGCCTTAGATCAATGCACAGAAGCAAGTAGAGACTGTATGAAGCCTACTCCATTCAGTGTTAAGTGGTCTGATCAAAGCTCTAGTCCCTGAGAGATCTATACGCTGCAGAATTCAAATACCAAGTACCGGTATATCTTAGTAGTTGTAGTAGTTTGACCTTAAACAAGAACATTTATGAATAAAGTGATAGGCTTTGTGCTTATTTTACTTTCATATTATAGCTGCTAGTTTTCCAAGATCATATGTCCAATGTTTTTCTCAAATGCATTTTTTATTCTACTAAATTAGACAGTTAAAGTGCATATGACTGGTTAGACTACACATTTTCTGGTTAGACTACACATTTCACTCAGACCTAGTTAATTAACACAATTATATTTAGGATTTTAGGATACATTGTTGTTGGTTTTTTTTGACAATGTTGTTGGAGTTCATAATTTTCCTTCCTGGTTTGATATGAGCAACAGATGTGAGATACAAGGGACAAAGCACATTCATTTTCTTATATACATTTTTAAACTGCATTTTGGATGGAATTGTGTGTGTTGATGAACTCAGCTCAGCTTTGTAATAACTTTTTCTTCATTTCATCACAAGCCGCCACTGACTTGATGTAAAACTATAATTAATACTTACCATAGCTACTTAATTAATTAGCAAACACTTTCACTAAAAACAAGACTCTAGTTTTAGATGAAAGATTTTTTGAAACATTTTGTCAGCATTATATTTGATCAGTAAACTTGAAAGTGTTGCCATGGAGAGGAAAAGAGCTTAAAACTAAGACATAGGAAACATAGGGACTTGGACTCTTGGTGTTTGGGGGATCTGAGTAAACCCTGTTTTATTACTTATTGATCACTTCACAGCCTTCTCCATAGGAAACGCAGTCCTCCCTGAGCCCCTGTCTCTCATTAAATATGAATCACAGCTCCACTGGTCACATCTGTAAGTCCAAACAGTGCCTTATGCATTTAAAGACCCTGTACCCGATTTTTTGCCCTGTATTTGACCAAAATGTGTCTTGCCCCAGTACAGATATGTTGTATAAGCAGCTCTTGAGGTCAAAATAGGTTGGTGGCGTTAGCGGCCTGTCACGATAATTACAATATCAACTTATTGTTCAATTAATGTTAGCGAGAACAATTATTTTTGTGGGTCAATATTTATCATGAGTATTTTTTCTTTGTACTAGTGGGGAACTTTGAGCTTTTTTTCTGTACGAGAAGATTTGAGGTGTAGAAAGTTGAATAAATAATTTCTATAACTCATTATATATAAACTAACAATTAAGCCATTTCACTGGGTACAGTAGCTCAGTCAGTAAAGTGTTTGTGCTCTGATCTGAAGGTTGGCAGTTTGAATCCCGCTCTCGACATAAACATCATTGGGTGAGCAGTTAGAGACACTTAACCCGCCTTGCCTACAGCGTCGGTGTACATTGGTGTATGAGTGTGAATGGGTGAGTGGTTCTTTGATGTAGTGGTATATAAAGCTGTGGCTTGGGTGAGTGGTTCTTTGATGTAAAGTGGTATATAAAGCTGTGGCCATGTCTTTATTGCAGTTCATGTTTTTTTTAAACTATATTTTACATTTGGAATAGTTTTTGGACAATTAGGGTTATTGTGCAGTTTCAATATTATCATTTATCGTTTATATTTTCTTGAGCAATACATCGCACTTCAAAATGTGTTATTGTGACAGGCCTGCATAGAGTGCTGTCTACATCTAATTATAAAGTGTTTTACTGTCTGAGAATCAGGAGTACACTGTTAGCATGACAACAACTAGCATGGTCGTGAAAGCAGTTGTGAAAAGGGCTTATAAACTCATTGTGGTGAATTATTAGGATACTTGGAATACATAAGGTGAGTGGGGAATAAATTTGGACCACTGCAACCATTTAAAAATTAACTAGTTATGTTTTGTTTTTTGTTTTTTTAACATAGTAAAAATCAGGTATAGCGTCTTTAAATCTGTGCAGTGAATAGAAGTGATACTTGCTGTGTTCAATAGGATCATTAAAACAGACCTAGTATACAAAATCCACTTTTTTAACCATGTTATAGTTGTTTCCCCTCAACATTTACTCACCCGACGTTGAATTTGGAGTGATTTGTGCATGTTTGAGGAATCTTTAATGGCTTATTTTCAAGATGCCAATCCTCGTTTTCACTGCCACCAGCATACGCCCACTGCACTTTACTTGTCC
The DNA here is from genome assembly GCA_000787095.1 of Periophthalmodon schlosseri. Classification (NCBI taxonomy): domain Eukaryota; kingdom Metazoa; phylum Chordata; class Actinopteri; order Gobiiformes; family Gobiidae; genus Periophthalmodon; species Periophthalmodon schlosseri. Next base: position 54,424 of record KN482150.1, on the reverse strand, counting down.
TTTTAGTACAAATGAAAATGAATCTGCTGCTCAGTAGCATGATCTGCAGCTATCCATCTGAGGTGCCGACTCTTTTGTCAGCTCCCATTGGGCACCGCAGTTGTCTAACAGGAAAGTGGACTGGTTTCTTTTATTAAGTCGTTTTAGATGAATATTGCAATTTAAAATGTGCAAATTATAACCATGATCCATGGGTGTCATAGATTATAGCTATAGAGCAGACACAAGCACAATAGGTCTTCTTTAACTATTGCATGCAAACATAGTATTCCATCTAGTGTAATATTAATTGTTTCTTTTGCCCCAAAAGCACATGTGTTATTTTGCTATTTGTGTCCGGCTGGTTGTGTGTGATGAAGTTAAGTAAAGAGTAAAGAGGGGTTATGCAAGAACTAGTAAGCAGCAGATGGAGCTATTTGTTATAATGGTATAGACATTGTGAAAAAAACCTTTTGTTTAACCGATTGATAACTAAAGATCAATAATTCTAACATATTGTGGGATGACAACACAATGAAGAGGCGGGGGATCTCAGTTTCGCAATTTTAAACAGGAAGTCAGTGAACCCGTTTCTATGATTAAGATCTATATTGGGGTTTATAGTGAGCAAAGTGTAAAATAATTGTCTGCATATTTTATGATTTAATGTCTCCTTTTACAAATGTCATTTAACCTGCGACCTTAAACACTACAGGACTGTATCTTTGTGTTTTGATGATGGATCGTGGTTACCCATTTCCACTCCTCCGATCTCAAATTAGCTGTGTATAAAGCCCTTACCCACTCACCAAAAGGTCGGCAGTTCGATCCCCACCAGCATTTTAAATCATTGTCCGTGACTAAAGCACAACTCAGTTAATGATTGTTTTCACATCACAGTTTACACAGTAAGTGCAGACAAGCTGCTTCCTGCTGTGAGCAAAATCAGCAGATCTTTTAAAATGGCTTTCTGAGACAAAATAGCCTAAGAAGGCCAATCCAAAATACATATACTGTAGCTATACAGAACAATACTCAGCATCATAAGCAGTTGTGATGTGTTAGCTGTTTTGAGAGAGTAGAATGTGTATCAATAATTTAGTATTTCCACAAGCTATATCTGAAATTGAACTGGATTAGTAAGTGGCAACTCCAATTATCTTGGTACATTTATCCAACCACAGCACAAAATCTGCTTATTAACAATGAGGGCAGGGTGATCTCTTCCTAAATGTACTTCCCAAAAGAAAACACAGGTACACAGAGGTAACAGGATGTTTAAGATTAACGTCTACTTGTTTGTCCTCTGTATTTGACCTGTCCTTTCCACTGGGGCAACAGGACAAGACCCATCCCCAGATCTTGAGCACTAGACTGTGTGAGGACTACCATGAATTAGCAGTAGCTGGAGGATTTTACCTATTGTGCATGTTTTAGCTTTTGTTGTAGTTAAAGGTTTTGCCTCAACCCTTCTGTCATTATTTGTGTTTTTAGCATCTGCAATTCTTTCACAGGGTTGAAGTGTAAACTCTAGACAGTATAACATCCAGCTTTAGTAACAACTGCCTTTTTAACCTAACACTATTTTAAAGGTGTACTATGCAAAATCGATTTTTGGAGTTTTCTACCATGTTATAATGTTGTTCCCTCATCCAAAACATGCCTGAACAGGTTTTAGATGTCATCCATGCATGTTTGAGAAATTTAGCGATCTCTCCTGGCCTCTATTCGAACCCTCCTTGCGGTTAGCTCTAATATTCTGTCCAATACTCAGCCCACAAGCCTGTATTACACCCATGCTCCCACATGACAATTCTCCATAAATAACAAAAGCAGGAAGCAGGATACAAAACAACAACTTCACAATCCTGATGCGATGTCCAGTAGTTTCATTAGAGGAATGCACGCCCATTGTAATGTGATAGTGCTCTGAAGGGGGAGTGACTTAGTGTGGGGAGCAAAGTGAGGGGAGACTTTGGGCGTCAAAAACAAAAGTAAAACATGTCAATATAGAGCATATTCAAAATAATAAAAGGTAACATGGTGATCTAAATATGTTATGTGTTAGCAGTTAATAGAAGTAAAATACCTCCTCTTTAAATAAACACTGCAGGACTAAGTTACGATGCCATTTGGAGCACATAATAGGACTAGGAAATGAGTAAACATAATGCGTGTATTTCAAATTTTATCTTTTCAATTAAGGCTACACAGTATATCACCATCTTCTTGTACCTGTTGTTTTGACCTTTATAAACATGTTGTGAAATTCGATTTATCAGTTACTCTTCTCTCACATGTTACTGCTCCTGAAGTTGTTTGCAATGTGCACTTGGAACAAAATCCTACTTTTTAAGCATATATCGCAAATCTGATCACAATACTTGTCAGAAAAAACATTTATTTGATTTTTTTTTCCCAAAACTGTGCAGCCCTATCATCAGTATACTTTAATGCTTTAAGGAGAAAGCCAACAGGTCTTTTATAGCTGCTGTGGCGTCACTCATATTCACACACCACCTCAACAATCTCTCTATTACAGCCTATTTTCTCCAACCACCAATCAACCCAATGGACCATCCTCTTCTTAAGGTTCACTCAGTTCTCTTTATCACACCTATGGGAGGTTTTTCTATAGTATGGCTGTCCCTTTAAAATAATTCCCCCCTACCTTTCTCCTGTCAGGTTAAACCCATCCACCCATCACACCTTATCTTTTAAACATGAACTTTAGATTTCATTAGTGGGTTATGGGGATATTGCCGGAGGAGACTGCAGACTGCGAGATGTGAATTTCAGATATTTCTTCTTTTTATTAAATCGTATGAAGCCCTAACTGACAGTGGGAGGCAGTGCAGAGCTACACAAGAGTGAGTTTGTAAAGCGCAAGGAGTGTGATGTGTTTAAATATGCAGCAGGTGACCAAAGCCAGAGATGTAGCAGTACGCAGTGAGCAAAAGGTAAAGATTTTAAATACTAAGTAGTAGAATTTGAAATAGCAAAGCATATTAAATGAAGTCTCTCATGGATCTATATTTAAATTTAATTTAAAAATATTTAATCTAATAAGAGTCTGATTACTGATCTTATTAAAACTACTCAACTACTACTGCACTACTACTTGTTTCAGGATACTGCAGTTGCTCCTATACAGCTTCTGCTACACCAGGTAATACGGCTTATGTTACAATAACTACTGTCATTGTTTTTTTTTACCAAAGTACAGTTAATACTTACTATATTACTATATCAACTATTATTACCAGTAATACTGATAAATAGTTTGACAACTTTTGATTGGCAAAAACACAGATTTTGAACAACATTTAAAAACAAAATGCTGTACTATAGAAGTGAGCAGTATGTCAAACTATGGATCATACTGAATGCTGTTTTATGATATACAAAATATGTATTATTGTTTAATATCGACTTCGTCTTTTGCTATGGATCAGACCTGGACGACTGAGGGACTACACAGATATTGTTTAATAGCAAAACATCTTAAAATGCTGCAGATCAAAAGTTAAAAAAAAAAATAAAGTTATGTTTTTTCAAACAAGATATAAAGTGATACTTGCCCTTGTCATTTAACTTTTGTCTGATACTTGATCCTCGACTAATATATTTAAAGACACGTTTTAGCACATTTCTGTTGCACAGTCAAAATATAATCTGATCATCGTTATCAGTATAAAAATCCAGATATTCCTTTTTGTCAGTATTGCCCACCCTTAGCACTTATTCAAAATACTTCTGTAAACTATTCTTTTGTTGTTGTCTATCCTATGCTAAATCCCTGTCTGATACAAAAAATCGATTTCCGATTGATTTCCGATCGATTGCCAAAAATACCTTATTGTTATAGGCTCACTAAAAAAGCATAAAAAAGCCTCCAGATCTTCCACCCTTTCTTTTGTTCATCTATTCTCTCTTCTCTGTCTAGATGTAAGCCTATGCTAATTCAGTCCGTCAGGTCCTTACATGCTGCTGAAGTCTTGCCTAAATTGAATCTGTGCTGCAGCCTTGTCGTCTATAGGCCTTTATGTAAATGTGGTGATAGGAGTGGGTTTGGCGGTTGTCCTGAGACAGAGGTGACTCTTATTAAAACTGGCCTGGTTTTCCCTGACTCAGCCTTTCTGCGTTGTTCTTGTTTTATCCTCCGCTTTCAGATTTATGGACACTTAGATGTTATTTTAGATTAATTCACAGAGCATCATCGTCTCCTATTATCTTCAACCAGTGTTGTTTAAGACTGGTCTTCTGTGTTAGAGCGCCTCCTAGTGGGGAAAGTGACTAATTCCCAAAGTGCTTGTAAGAAAGTATTATACAATAGGTTTATGGGATTAACATGTTTTCAGCAAGTAACCATTATACAAATTCCACACTTCACATTTTTCCCGTTTTTTTTTTTTTTTTTTTTTTTTCAGTAGTAGATTGGTTCAGATCAGTTCTAGTTCTAGTCCAAGTTCAGTTTAGCAGTTCCAGTTTAGTTTCCTGTTTAGTCCCACTTTTGTTGAGGTGTATATGGTGTGAACGTACCTTTTGAAAACCAGTAAAACGAAAAGGATTTTGTTATGAAATATCCAATTTTCTGTTTAGGGATACTCATAGGTTCCACTTATTATTCTAGAATTTTGTAATCTGGTTGCCAAGTTCATTTGTCATTTATAGAAATGTTTTAAAGGTGTTAAAATGAAGATAATTTTAGTGTGTTGGTCACGATAATTACAATATCGACTAGAACCTAGAACAATATATTTTTTCTGGTCAGTATTTATCGTGTGTACACTTTATTTGCATTACTGGGGAATTTGTGGTTATTTTTGGCGATAGAACAAGATTTAAGCTGTAAAAGGTTGAATTAATAACGTCTATGACTCATTATAGATACAAACTAAGTACTAAAATGTTTCATTCTGTTATTTAATTGTTACAGCTCTTGATTTTTTAACAGTATTGTACATTTAGAATAGTTTTTGGAACGTAACCCTGCTTTGGCATTATTGTGTCAGTGGCATAAATTAGTTTCAATATTATCGTTTATCGTCTATATTTACTTCAGCAATATATCACACATCAAAATTTGTTATCGTGACAGGCCTAAGCGAGGGGGCTTCAGGTAGAAGTGTCATTTTATTTTTGTAGCTTGTTGACGATTACTTCCTTTCTCTCTTATCTCTCCTTGAACACTAGATGGTGCCACTAACAAAGCACACCTTAATGTTCTGAATAATAATACTGGAACTTTTACTACTACTACTATGACAGCAACTACTAGGGCTACTACTGCTGCTACTACTACTACTACTACTACTACTACTGACCTGTTGTACTAGAGTTGCATGATTTTGGAAGAAAAGTTTTGCAAAATAAGTTTAAAATTCAAAATTCAGTTTACAGTGCACATCCATGTGCAGTAATATCTGAGAGAAGAATCAAATAAGAATTGCCAAACTAAGGTTTAAACTTCAAGGTAAACATTTTCCCCCCTAACTAGATGGGATATTTTGTTGTTTGTAGTGGTCATTCTACTACCCAAAAAATTGCAACCTCTGCGATTTGGTAAATGTATCAGTTCAAACAGCATCGTGTGGCTCTGTTTTGCCTTGTTTTGCTGGGAATGAATGCCTGGTCACTGTGTATATGTGGCAAAGGCTATTCATTCCCTGTATTTTCCTTTAGGAGTGAACAGTCGTCAGGCTGAGTTTGAGGCAGCTGTATCAGTGTAATTAGACAGTACAATTATGTGTCTTCATCTTGAATACAGTGTAAATGCTTCGACAGCTGGGAGCTCGGCAGGCGGTATCCCATCAGCCCCTCTGCCTCTCACACTCTCCATCACTGCATATAGATAGAGGAAAACATTAGAAGATTGGATAGCATCAGGAGTTTGCTACATTTATGTTTTTGAATGGTACGGTTGAATGGTAATTTTTTTTTGTTAATTTGAGATAATAATATAGCTTGTCGATATTTTTTTAAATAAATGTTTTGAATGTTACTGTAGAAATTGGAAATTGTCTGGTATGCTTGTCAGTTAAATATATTGACCATATTTCTGTTTTAAATATTTTTATTATAATGTGTGATCAAATGTATATGTCAATCACTAACACCACTATTGCACTTTGAGACATTTTTGGATGATGACCTATTATTAAGTATCTGATCTTGTATTTTGTGTTATGGTGATTTTTGAACATTTGGATAATTCAGATAATTTATTTACATAATTGTTTTTCATTCATAAGAAATCACACATTGGATGGCTTGTCATTACTGCTCTCTAGTGGCTAAAGTGGACCTAAACACAGAATCCCGTTTTTTGTTTTTTGTTTTTGTTTTTTTTGCAACTGAACTGTATATATGGTGTTTTAATTGCATTATCTACTGTTCCTAGTTAGTTTTTGGCAACTTCAGTGCAAACTAGGTAAATTTGCAGCTTTCTGGTCAAAAGCACACACACACAATCACTCTTTTCTTTAGTCTTTTAGGCACATTTGCACTAAAACTAAGATAATAACAAACCAGTAAACCAGTAAATATAGTTACATTAAAACTGTTATACTATGGATGGGTTTGGAGACTACAACATACTATTAAACCTTTGGCAAAGTAAGGTCCAAATTACACTACCTCAGTAAGAAGTTGAGTTGCTGCTAACCTCAGAAGAGAACATTACGCATTATCTTGTGTGTAGTACAATAAAGCCGAGTGTTTTTATCTCCCTGTACTCCCTTGTGTTCTTATTTAGTGCTTACATTGCAACTCTTACCTCCAACACTCTCTTTTGCCCACCACGAGACTTCCTATTACTAAAACATCTATATAGAGCAATAGCAGCTAATATGTTCCCTCTTATCCGCATTTTCTCATAAAAACAACTTAAATTATGTTGTCCAGTTAAAGTATGTGCTTGTGGTGTGGAGTTGTTTTTTACTCGCTGGTTCCCCCTGGAGTAGAATGATAGATGGTACGGTCTGAAGAGGCTGAAATGCTCTGGCGCTGCTGAATTTAGGAGAGAGGAGACAAGGAGAGAGGAGACAAGGAGAGAGGAAACGAGGAGAGAGGATAACTGAGCTGTGTTTGAGCAGGATACAAGCATGTACAAAGGCAGGAGAAACCGCAACTATAGATGTAAGTACACACATGTTTTAAGTTAATATCATAGAATTGCTTTTACAATTTAATGACTCTATAAATTACTATATACTATGTGCTGGTAGTTCAGGAAATAGTAGTGTTCAAAGTGTAGTACAGTAATACAAGAAATACTTTACTGGATAACTAACTAACTATTCTTTAATTAAGTGTTGTTGATATTATTCTTGATATCTTTGAGGACTGTATACATTACTACATGCTGTGCTGGTGGTTGGCGAAAGAAACCACCAAAAACAAAGACTTTATTGGTTAATTAACTATCACTTCTTTCAAGTGTTTGAATCAAAGTCATACCAGCATCTTTCCTCTCAGATAAACGTTGATATTTTTGTTTGAAATCTTGAATGCACGCTAGGCTCCTGCAAACACAGTGGCTGCGGACACATTTTGGTACGTATTTGGTTCTTTTTCAGGAGTGTATGTGGAGTAGTTTCGTGGCTGGAATCAGATTTTTTTTTTTATTAAATAATTGTAATTGTAATAATTGATTAAATAAGCATAAATGTATTTCATGCTGATTGAATGTAAAAGTTTTTGCTTATGATGTTAATGTTATAGATTGTAGCAGAGATATGTGAATGATTTGAACATTGTCTGTATATAAGAAGCAATGAGACACCTATATATAGATATGCACATGCCATTTAATCTGTGACTCAGTGTACTTAAAATATTTGCCTGACAATAATGAGCTATATAAAATGCCAACAGGAGTGGCTGATATTTATTTTCATTATTTATTTGTTTATCCTTTATTTGTCTGTTTAGGGAATATTGTTGTATGGACTTCATAATAGGGCTCGACTGAACTGATTGGGTTAAATATATAATTGTGATTTTTGCATTGTATTGCAAAACTGATTCAGAACATTTTTGTACAGATCTTAACTACAGGGTTGGCAATTTTTATGCAGAATAAGATATTTTGTTGGAAATGATGGTACTTAAAAAATATCTGTCTTTGCGATTTGCTAATCAAATTTTGATTAGATTACGATTAATCTTGCCCTACTTCATATTCTTAACTTGAAACATGCTTCTTTATAGACACTGACCCCTACCGAAGTATTTTTTCTGAAGTCCGTTTGTAATTTCTTGCTTCAGTGATCAGGGAAATTCCAGATGTATCCGAGGCCATAGCTCTGATAGGTCTCTCCACATGAGGCTGATTGACCTGTGAGCAGCAGCTAGCACCACCGCTGGGATAGCATACATTAAGTGCTATTAACAAACATTTATACAAGATTTATGTTCTCTATACACTAATGAGATATATCATTAAGACCACATATGTAACTCTAATAATTTAATAGAACTAACAGAACACAGAAAACCAGGAACATCCCAAGAGCTGCAGTTTCGGAGATGCTCGGACCAAGTTTTCTGTAGCGTAGGTTACTAAAGTGAGGATTTTGAGGTTGCAATATCATTTCAATAGAAGAAACACTTTATAACCATTTTAAATTAAAAGTACTGCATATGAATCAAAACTGGGACCAATTTAACAATACACTATTCAATTTTAATTTCTCTGCGTGAAATTGCAATAATTGCTTGCTCAGTTTTCCTGCCTCTAACACAACAAGACATTTATTTAGAGATAAACAAATGAACAATATGGGATTGCCAATACAGTAAAAATACTATGTAGCTGCAGAGTAAAATATGTAGATGATCTAGTATTGTATCACTAAGAACAGGGATCTCACACATCCAGAAAACCTGGAAAATAATTGTTTTTCAGACATGGAAAACGCATGGAAAATGAGGAAAAAAAAGTCAAATGTCCTGGAAAATATATACTTTGTCCTTGAAAAATTCTCCACAGTTTGTTTTGCTGTATTATTGAATATCAAATTAATATAGACTTTTACTGCCACCCATTACTTCCACATATCAGAGCTAAAATCCACCAAAATCCAGGAAATTACACCTATTTTGTACAAAAATTTCTTGGGGGTTGACCCCCAAACCTCCTACATCTTTCTGTCGTACCTCCTTAGCAGGACCACATATAGGCATCCCTTTTCTGTGTTTTAAGTGCAACACATGCAGAGAATGAGTCATGAACACTTACTTACTTGTGTATTCTAAGTCGAGGCGTTCACATGTGTTCTCCATTTAATGTGAGTTCCACCAGGAAATATATCTGGGGCATCTACTTCTCAAAATATAGTGTGTTTGCCTTGGTGTATAATTAATTTGTAATAATTGTGGATTTTTGTTATAGCCTTAGGCTTAGGTTACATTTTTAATATAAAAACTGTATAAAAAAATCTGTTTGTAGACGCTGTGATTACATAACTAAAAATGTCCTGGAAAAGTCCTGGAAAATTATTTCAGGCAAACTGTTTCAGGTTGTAACTAAAATTTCAAAATTTTGATACTTAGGAAAAGTTTTGATTCTCGATACCAGTTTCAATACTACAGTGATAACGATGACATTTTTTAAGACAATATATATGTGGCCTTACTAGTTACTCCACTACTTCTGATAAAGATCCAGGAAAGATTCAATTTGATCCTATTAATGTATCTCTTTCTTTATCTTTTGTGTCAATACTAAGAATGTTTGTTTTGCAATTGCGTATACATTTTTGATAACCCTAGTGCCCATAATATCAGTGTAGTGTGTATCTACAAGCTTTATCTATATTTCAAATCCTCAAGTTCAATATTTTGTGTAAATTTGGTGTTTTCTGGTCTCGATAAAGGTAGTACATTTTAACTTGTTTGACTTTTCAGCCTCTCTGGTATAGCCAGTGGTAGTAGTGAATATTTGATGCTGTGGAGGTCTCTGGATGGAGCAAACACAGGTTTTAGCTGACTTTGTTGAAAACTGCGGACAGGTTTCTAAAGGTCAGGCATACTCCAAAACTTTGAACAGTGTGCCTCATTAGTTGTTGCTGTGATGGAGAACAATGATACTCAAGCTGCTGATTTCAAGAAGAACCAAAATCCCAAAGATACAAGCAGTTGGTTATTGTTAAAGGCGCTGTACCTGATTTTGACTGTCTTAAAAAAACATCCTAATTATTCACCACAATAAGTTTGCAAGTATGTTTCAAAACTTTCAGAGCCCAGAGTGGAGTTTTGCTCTCTTGGGATGGTAACAAACAACAGGCATGCTAACAGTGCATCAGCCTTGCTTCCTGGTTCGTGAACAATAAAAACGTGTTATAAATAGAAATGAAGAAGATATTATGATACTGGCTAACATAAAAGGTATTGCACTGCTCTAGTTTTTAATCATCATCATATGGTAAAATCAGTCAGTTTGTAATTTCTTGCTTCAGTGATCAGGGAAATGTGTGGTGTATCTGAGGCCAGAGCTCTGATAGGTCTCTCCACATGAGGCTGATTGACCTGTGAGCAGCAGCTAGCACCACCGCTGGGATAGCATACATTAAGTGCTATTAAGAAACATTTATACAAGATTTATTTATACACTGATGAGGTATATCATTAAAATACATATGTAACTCTAAACACAAGTTCCTTAGTTTAGTTTTAATAGAACTAACAGAACACAGAAAACCAGGAACATGCCAAGAGCTGCAGTTTTGGAGATGCTCGGACCAAGTCGTCTATACCAGCATAGGTTCCCAAAGTGGGGATTTTGAGGTTACAATATTTTCAAAAGAAGAGGCACTTTATTTGACCATTTTGAATTGAAAGTACTGCATATGAATCAAAAATTGAGTTTGAAAAAATTGAGTTTGGATGCAAAAGCAGAGTTCAGATGGTTCAAAGCGTTGCACTTAGCACAGACCTGGTTTCATCATAAGCACAAACAGCAGTCACAGGGTAAAAGAGCGAAAAGTCCATTAGCCACTGAAGGCAGCACAGTGTCCTCCGGCTAAAGTGCTAAGCTAATTACAGCTCTATACAAAATTTGACAAAAAAAAACAAACCCAAATACGTACATATACTTTCTGCATTGCTTTGAACTGATGTGAATTTATGCACTCAAACAAACAACAGGGCATAACATAAACGACCACCAGTTTAATACGCAGCCCCATAATGCATTGTGTTCAGTATTAGAAACTACCACTGACTGCTACTGCACAATATATCAAAATAAAAAAATCAAAATTGCTTTCTGAATGGCTGCACTTTTCAAATCGCTAAGGCTGGAATTATTAGGTAATACAGTGTTTTTTTTTTTTATAGGAAAAAAATGTAAAAATCATGGGATTCTTGTATGTATATGTATGTTATATTTCCGTGTTCTGTTAAATATCCTCCTGGATGTGTAAATTGTGCACTGTGAATTTAAGCCTCATTTTAAGCCTGACTTTTGCAAAATTATCCAGCCCTAGTTGCTTGTCTTGCCGTTGGATTAACCAATCAGAGAAAGGCTTGGTCTGTGTCATACCAAAACAGCAGCTAACACAATCTATAAAATGTTACAAAATTGACAAATAATCGTATTGAAATGAACTCCAGCTAAATCAGCAAGTGACATACATAATTGAGCTGTTAATTCAAAATAAGGTTTAACAGTTAGTGCTGAAAAATACTGGGTTATTCGAGATGAGCATGATTTAGCCTTTTAGTTCCACATGGGTTAGAAACTGTTGTAACTGGTTATCCACAAACTTGAAGGAGTAGATTTAGACCCTCCCAAAGAAAGTAAGAGGGGCTGTGTCGTCATGGTGACCTGATTGGTGTGTATTGCTTTCTCCTAATGTACCACAGGTTGGTCTAATGACAATGTTATTAAACGTCTTGAAGGGAAGGAAAGGGCAGCCAACAGTTGTGCTGCCAAGTTTTCTGACGGGACCAAAGCACATGATTAAGATTAAAAAAGGACGTGCAGTGACTCCCCATACACTCAAACATAACAAAGTCACAAATGTAAATGTGGACAAAATGGAGATTTCTGCTGTCATGCAAATATTAGCCAAAAAATCATTTGTTTTCTTCTTCAGTGTCCTATTGGGAGTAAAGAAAAACATGTTTCTTAATGCCCTTGGTTACTATAACTTTAACTGCTGAATATTGCTTACTGCATTTTTTATTTATTCACACTCACACTCACTTATAAGGATTTATATGCTCAGAGGCAGAAAGGAGGATACATGGAGTGAATTTGCTGACGTTTTTGAGTTTTGGAGCACTATATCAACTTATCGTTCAATATATGACAGATGGAACAATACTTTTTAGGGGTCAATATTTATCGGGGGTACTTTTTCTTTGTATTACTGGGAAAATTTTGGTTATTTTTCTGTACCATGGTGAGATTTGAGCTGTAGAAGGTTGAATTATGAACTTCCATGACTCATTATAGAGACAAACTAATTACTTAAGTGTTGTATTCAGCTATTTATCTTTTGCAGCTCATATTTTTTAACAATTTTGTACATTAAGAATACTTTTTGGGGGATAATTCTGCTTTATGGTTTGGTTTCAATATTATTGTTTATCATCTATATTTACTTCAGCAATATATCGCACTTCAAAATTTGTTATCGTGACAGGCCTGTGTGTGTATAGTACTTTTTACACAAGGTCTTAATATTTTTTAGAGCTTTTGCCAGTGCCATGCCGTGTCTCCTTTAAGTCCACTAATCGATATACAGTGTTTCTTTAGCTGACTAACTGCAGCCCTTATACTTTGAATGTGTTTCTAAAGGAGGGTTGATAGTACAAACTTTACAACACAACGTATCACCATATACAAACAAGTTATCATGACTTTGAATACATCAATATATGGGCTCTATTCATACAAGACAGGGCTACTTTGAATACACACCCACTGTATCTTATTAGCTGTGTGACTGTCCTGTCTCTCTCTCTCTCAGTGCTTTAAAAGGCTGTCTCTGTGATGAAGCAGGAGCAGGCTGCGCCCTTGAGTCAGATCTGATGGGACTCGCTCCTGTGTCACATTTACAAGCCACAAAAGAACATTGGAGAGTGGCCGTCACCCACTAGTCTAGTCATGGATGAATACTAAAAGAGCAGAACAGGTTGTTTGGAAATGGGAGTGGGTGATAGGGGCAAAAAAATAATCAATTTTTTCTTCCTCATATTGATCAATCTTGATTTTCAATTCAATGACTGAATCCCGATCTCTATTAAAATTCAATTGGTGACATCAGAACATTGTATAGGCCAATAATATTTAATACAGATAGGGGCAGCTAAAATCAGTATTGTTAAAATGCCGATTTCTGTAATACAGTGAGTTCTAGGGTCTAGTCACTAATAGAAATGATTAGGTTTAACATTTTGAATATTTCATCTATAGAGAAAACTTGGAATGTAACAATACTGTATTTAGAGGTTTCAGCTTCCTTTTAAGTGACATTTTGAGTCACCATTCAAAAATGTAATATTTGTTCATTGCTATGGCAACTCTGCATTTTTCATCATTCTGAAACCCATGTATACAGTGTTAGCACAACACTTTAATCCATCCATAATATTCAAAAAGATAAGGACGTGAATGTAATTTCTTTTTCCTTACTATACAAAAATGTGTAGTCTGTAGTTTCTATTTCTCGCAGTTCAGACTGGTGTGACTGACAGGCAGATTAACCAATCAGAGAAACACACGGCCCATTTTGTATGACAAAAGAAAAAAAAACATAGGACTGAAAAACATTGCAGACTTCTGCAGACTCGATGAGCGAAGCACTAAAAGCTGTTAATCTGAAGTGAGATGTTTGATTTTGTTTAAAATTATGTATTACCAATGAGCTTGTTTGCTTCCCTGTTTCACTGAAATAACAAACCTGATTGCAGTGGTGACCAGACTGTAAATCCTATACAGAAGATGTCATCATGGTATATGTAGTTCCCTCTGCCCTTTGAGCACATTCATTCAGTGTCCCAGTATCACAGTGAATGCTACATGCCTTTTAGCGGGAGAAATGGTAAACTTGAATTGGCCTGTGATCTTATTTTTGTCTTTTCATTCTGGTCATGGTTTAGTTCCAGTTTAGACCTGCTGTGTTTGCTATAATCCTGGATTCATATATTTGTGTTTAGAGGGTTGGGTGATCTCTTTATCAAATACACCTGTGTTCTTCTGAACAGGCCTGAGTGGACTGTGTTCTTGTGCCAAGACCAATCTGCCCATGTGCCAAATGGACTGGGATAGAGGATTACGGTTAGGGAGCACATTAAACTGTGCAAGAGACATTATAACTTTTAGTTTGAGAGCTGGCAGACGATGAATGCGTTTCACATCAAATACATTGTCTGAAGATGCTGAGCATAATTAGGAAAGTCTAGAGCAAAGCAAAAATAAAGCAACAAATTTTTATCTTCTAGCTTATTTTACACTCATGTAGAAACTGCACAATATATAGGTCTTTTCACGAGATAGCCATCATTTATAGTTGATTTATTAGTGCTCCAACATACATATTGAAAAAAACAATCGTAGCCTTGGGTCACCGGTTTGTCATGTTTAATTATTCAATTAAGAATAACCCCATTGGAGACAAGCAGGTTGCGCTTGAGAACAAGCATACCTCAAGAAATACCAAGGCTAACAACTGATCTGAACAACTGAAGTGGTCTGTATTGTTAAAGGCTCCATATTACGCTATTTTCTAATCTATGTTACAATGTTGTTTCCTCATCAAAACCATACCTGGAGTTTTGTTTTGTTTCATTCACACATGTTTAACACACAAACCCTGCATATTTTGGCTGAGTTCTTCTCTCACACAGAATACACAAACAAAAACAAAAGACAAAACAAATGAAACAAAACACAATTCCAGGTATGTTTTTGATAAGGTAACACAGCATTATAACATGATTTAAAGCTTTAAACTATTCTTACCTCTTCGCCAGATGTTCCCTTGGGCCCAATTCACTCCGCTTTAATTCTCATTGTCTTCTTTAATGACTGGTCCACTGCTCCACTGCTCCAGGGCAAGAAGCGGTCCAACTTCCCGAGTCCTCTGCAGGCTATTTGGGGCTTAGCTGTTTAATATGGATGAACTCAGAGGAGAGGAGCGCTCCCAGGAACCAGTGATTGGATTTTTGTACGACCCGATGTCAAGGGGAAGAAACGGTTATTGAACATATCCAGACTGCGGGAGGTGCTCCGGCAAAATGAGATCTTCTAAGGAGCACGATTGATGCATTAATCTACAAGAGAAGAAGAAGCAGAGGGCTTAAAGGCGCTGTACCTGATTTTTGCTGTCTTAAAAACAAATTTTACTAGTTCATTTTAAACAGTGTGCAGTGGTCCAAAGTTATTCCTCACTTATCTTATGCATTCCCAGCATTCTAATTATTCAATGTTGATGAGTTTATAAGCGCTTTTCACAACTCCCAGAAACTGCAGAGTTTGGCCGTGATGTAAAGCTAAAAAACAACTAGCATGCTAACTTGCACTTCCTGTCATACAGTAAAATACTCTCTAATTAGATACAGACAGCACACAGCAGACATATTTTGACATCATGAGCTGCGTATACAATATATCTGTACTGGGGCAAGACAAATTTGACAGGATTCTAGCTTTAGCTGTAGTTGTATTAATATATGAATAGGAACCAGACGAGCTTGTTAGATTTGGGAAGGAGATGTTAATGCGTAGTTTTTGTGCATTGTATTTTCTATTGATTTTGAGTAGATGTACATTTCTATGCAGATAATAAACCCACAACAGATGCTTCTTTGTCTCATTAGCAATTCAAATGACAGTTGTTTATGTCCTGTTTGTTTTACTGGTCTCAAATCAAGATAGAAAGTAACAGCAACATCTTTAGCAATGCGCTGATCCAGCTTTTTCAGTTCTGATACCAATTTTGATACTGTAGCTTTAAATATTTGCCGATACCCGATATCAACTAGTGCAGTGGCTGAAAACAACATTTATTTCCTTTATACAGAAATAACATAAGACAAAGTTGATCCAAATGTGCTATATAACTGTTATTTATCCCTCAAGTAACTACAGCCCAGCTTTGCGTAAAACTTCAAACATTATGATTCTTATTACATTGATTTATAAGTCCAACCAGGATATCGGCAGAACCGACATTTCGCAAACCAATATCCGATTCAGTATCGACGCCAATATCTAATACCAGTATCGGATTGGCGCATCCCTAAACATCTTCTTTGTAAAGATAAACTTTAAAATGACACCATTATGTCAGATTTCCAAAGAGGATTGCAATGAAATTCCAATGGGGAAAAAAAAAGTTTTGATTAAAAGTTTTGATAAAGATTTCCAGTTAAGCTTTTTAAATCCACTGTCAACACAAAATGGTCTCTGGCAGTTCTCTAAGCAAGATGGTTGTTGGTTGTATTCCCAGATTGGCTGACACATCTGTTAGATTTTAATCAGTGTCACAATGTCAGATTAGCCTCCTGAGACCCGAGCTCTTGCATGTCATGCTTTATCAATTTATCTTTGTTATTTGGGCTGATTGGGACCTGATGAGTGTAAAAATAAAGAATTATCTTCTTACATTATGAGAAAAATGATGTCCACATAGAGGATATTTTTTTTGTAAAAATAAAGAATTATCTTCTTACATTATGAGAAAAATGATGTCCACATATGAGGATATTTTTTTCTACTTTTTAATGATTTTGATAGAACAAAATAAAACTGCATTTGAATAATGATTTGCAAAAACTATTTATTAAGTGCCTGAACACAGCAGCATTTTGTGTAAAAAATGTTGTGTGTAAAGAGTGTAAAAACAAAATGAGAAACAACAATTGTGCCTCTTGGAACAATGTGGCTCACTTGAAGTGCTGCCAACAGGTGCAAAAAGACATGTGCCTTTAACAAAGTCCATCTTGAATCTAAACTATAAGGTGTTAAACTCTTCTGTCACCTTTAAGTGGCAGTTTAATGACCTCTTATGTGGACACCAGGACCTTGTAGAGAAAAAAAAAGATGTATTGTGGCCTAGACAGCCCAAAATTTGTTGCCACATATGTGGACGCCAGGTCCCAGGAGGTTAAAGTGATAAGATTATTGTGAGAAGAAACATACACAATCTAAACCAATGGGGGAAGCCTAGAACTAACCAGATCAAAGCAACATCTTCCATCTTTCAAAAAGACAAAGCAATTACTCTGTTGTGTCTTCTTCTTCAGCCAACACATGAATCAGCTGCAACTGCGATTACCCATGAGGCCAAGACAAACCCTGCAAGACACAACACCAAGTTCTGACGATCCAAATAAGAACTAAATCTGGAATAGCCCAAAGACTGCTGAATAAAATGAATAAATTGAAGTAACCCCTGCACCCTCCAGACATTGTGATAGCATTGTCCATTCAAATCAAGTCCAGTCTGCCTTGCTTCTGTTGTAGGGAGTATTATACCTCTGATGACATAGGCCAAGGGAGAGCTGGCATTGTACTATTTGTCTTATCTATATTATGGTGTTATCACGGCCAATTTTTTCCATCTTTGGCATGTCCCATGTTTCACAAGGTCTTTTGTAGAATCACAAAATATAACTGGAAAACTATAAACTTGATTTAAAAAGAAAATGTAAAAAGTTAAGCCCTAAAGAGAGGACAGCATGGCAACATTTCTTCATCTATTTTTCCCCTCGTGTCTATTTCCTATGTCTTATGTAGTGTCTGAGTGTCTCTTATGAACACTCTCTAAATGTCATACTGCTCACACTTTACTGTATCAATCAAACACTGAGTGGCCACTGCTTAGCAACGCTGTCTCCTGCCGCATCTCTCCACTCTTCTTATGTCACCGACTCACAGTCACCTTACAACAATTTGTTCTTTTTATGCATAGAAGGAAGTTTGGGTTGCCACATATCCATTGAAAAAATCACAGAGAAAAAGGTTGGGAAACACTGTAACCACTATACATTGGTCTGTCAACCTATCATTCAATACATGATAGAAGGAACAATGTAGCTTTTCTTTCTTTCTTTGTTTTTTGTATTATAATAAGACTTGAGCTGCAGACAGTGAAATATAACGTATATAACGTATGACACTAATTACATACTGAAGTGTTCCATTGTGCTATGTATTTATTGCAGCTCAAATTTTTTGCATTTTGAATCAGTTTTTCAAACGATAAACTTGCTTTAGGGTTATTGTGTCAGTGACATAAGATAGCTTCAATATTATCGTTTATTTTTATATTTTTTGTAGCAATATATTGCACTTCAAAATGTATTATCGTGATGTATTAGGGTTGTCAAAAGTATCGAAAATCAGATACTAGTCGATACTAAAACCAGCATTTAAAACTAGATACTCATTTGAGCAAGTATCGATACTAAAAGACGTCACATTTACTGGACTGAAATGAACATTTCCTGAATAGCTTTAGAATGAAGTATAAGACCACATAGACTAGTATACACCCATGGACCACTATGGAACCTACCTGGGGTGACTGAGGGATAACACAGACCAGATGGTAATATAAAAGAAAGTACTATGATTAAATGCTGAAAATGGCATTCTGTTGTCTAAATAAAGAGCTTTTAGTATCATCGCGGTATCGAGTATCGAGCCTATTCCTTAGTATCGAAATTCTGTTTGAAATGTTACTATCATGACAACACTAGTAGCTTTTGATATTCCATCCCTAATGATTATTGTGTAATATCTATAATTATTCATGTATTCTGTGTGTTTTGTCAGCTTTGTGTGTCTGTATCCTTTTAATGAGTATGGGACCACAGTGGAGAGGGCTATTTGTCATGTTCTTCTGGTTTCTTAATGATAATGATACAGCTGTCCCAGAGCACCTGAAGACACCATCACAGCT
>KN482150.1:0-26225 GCA_000787095.1 Periophthalmodon schlosseri | reverse complement strand
TAGGCTACCTTACCTTACCTTAATGATATAATTGATGAATGTAACTGCTCGACAAAATGCTTCATATTCTGGCTTTTATCCTATTGTTAGATTTCAGATGATGTCATAGCA
This sequence comes from Periophthalmodon schlosseri, assembly GCA_000787095.1. Lineage (NCBI taxonomy): Eukaryota > Metazoa > Chordata > Actinopteri > Gobiiformes > Gobiidae > Periophthalmodon > Periophthalmodon schlosseri. The sequence goes on along the minus strand of KN482150.1, from coordinate 26,114 downwards.
TTATTATAAGTTAATAATATTTACAGCTAAAATGAATATTGTCAAAATGCAGATTTATGTTGTAATACAATGAGTTCTATGGTCTTCTAGTCAATATTTCAATAATAGAAATCAGGTTAAACATTTGTGATTTTACCTTTTAAATATTTCATGGCAAAGTACAATGTAATCAATAAGGAAATCTGGTTCTTGCCCTCCATCTGGGAGTATGACATCCTTAAATTCTAGAACCTGAAAACTACCAATTAGTGCTAACTTGTTTTGGGAAATTTAAATTATTGTTGAAAAAAAGTTTAAAAAGTTAAATCGGTTCAGTAATGATTAGTGTTTTAATATGTACAGTCAGTGTCAGTGTTTAATTAAGCTGCTCAAGCGTTAATGGTAGCTTCAGTGTGCATATATCACAATATTAAAATTTCGTATCACCCCCAAAGCATACAGCGACACTGAATGATAAAATATGGCCCAGCCCGTGCATATAGAGTTCTCCTTTAATATGATGCGTTTGTTGTTTCTTTATAAATGGTGATGTATTATGGGTGTCTTGTGTAATATAGTAACCTTTGCATGATAATGATACCTAACCTAATGATAATATCCATTTTGTGAGCCATGCATCACTTATTTTGTTGTGAGTTATCCCAGAGTAGTAGTCACCTGTCAGCCAATCTCAGAAGAACTAAATGTAAGCGGTAATAATGATGCATATACTCTCTGGGCTGACACATTTTTCTTTTCAGAGACAGAAATGAAGATGTCTAAATGAAGACACCAGCAAAGCCTCTGGATGTGACGGAAACACAGTGAACTGTTAAGCGCCAGCAACAGAGGAGAGGTCTTGTTACAACTTTACAATTCTGATGTGGACTTTCTGAAAATGCTGGCTGATGAATATTCACAATAACTGCAAAAAGCAATCAATAATCCCTGGAGTTATTTCCTCTCAGAAAAACAAGGACTTTATTTTGTGTGCTTAATATAATCTATGAAGATCTGTAACAGTAACAGTGATGAAAATGTAAGTCAGCCATGACATTTGTCATTGTAAATGTATTTTATTATTTATGTGCATTAAAAACTCTTAGAGGGACTGCTGTTTTATTTGAATGTAAGAAGTGTTTACCCTTTTTTTTACTTGTTTATTTATCTTGGAAAATGTAACTTATTCAAAATTTGCGTTATCACATATTTAGTTTAAGGCACACAACAATTAGCAGAGTGCTGCTGAAAATGTAACTGTTTCATCTGTCAACTACAAATACAAATTTTATAACAATGAACAAATCCCTCATTTGTCCAGGAGTGGTTATAAATCCTTGTGTCTCAAGCCAGTACCATCAAAATTCAAATTGGCTTCTAAATGGGAACCGAAACATCTTGATTCGAAAAACTGTGCCCAGATGACCATCGCTGAAGCCTCCTCTACGCTGAAAATACAAATATTATAATTGCTATAAATTATACAAATATTTCACTGTCTTTACACTCAAGCATTCAATATATGCATTCCAGTCTTTGGATCAAACTAAAGCAATTTTACATTTCCAAATATGAAATATTGAATTGATGTGTGCCTTTGTGTTTCTCTTGTAAATCATAAATGCATTGTTTGTTTTTGTTTTGGATTTATGAAAATGATTTTAATAACAAGCATGTGGAAAATGACCCATTTGTTTCATTAGTATTCACTGCATCTGATGTACAGAGTTTTTAAAATAAACGGGTTTCCTGTCAACCGTAATAATTCTTAGTTGTACTCTTACATTTGAACACATGCAAAAATACCCTAATGAAAATGTTATTAGGCCTATATAGGATACAGAAAGTAGCAAAACTAGAGCGCTTACTGAGCGAGTTCTTATTTATTTCTTGGGGTGAATTTAGGTAGAACTGAAATAGCCCAATCTTAAAATAAGTAAGAAATATTTGTTGATGTCAGTGTTGAGAACTATTTGTAACACTAATTGTCATACAACAGTAGCAGCAATATGCTGCATGTATTACTAGAAGCATTTGATACCAAATAGGCCAACTTGAAATGTCCTTATTGACCTTCTTATACACATTTCTCAACCAAATGAATGCAGCCAGGAGAACCCACCTGTTTAACCCCCCTCCTCTTGTATTTAATTATCACATACACCTTTTATTATTACAGGTACAAGAATATTCATTGATTCTACTGTGCCCTTGAAAATACAAAGCACTGGCCGCTGAAAAATGCATGTGTTGCACTGCTGCAGCAACAGATGGCATTACTAATTCACTGACTTCATTTGCACTAGATCATCATTTTTGCAGGTTAAGGAGGGCCACTGGCTGGGTTACAGGGATAATTGGGTCTATCACGGCTGGATAGTGGCCAGTGGGTTCTATGATCAGTCAACCGGCACTTCTAATGTGGACAGCGTTGAGTGTGAGAAGAGAGGAATTAATCAACAGCCTGTTGCAACCAGTGGAAGCAATTAGTAGTTTAATGAAGGCCAGGATCTTTATAATACACCTGTGATTACATATGCTCATTTTATACCCATTACACAGTAGGCCTGCTGAAGCTGGTAATATGACTGCTGCTGCTCTTACTACTACTACTACTACTACTACTACTTCTACTACTACTACTACTATGACTAATTCTACTAGCTAGGCCTACTACTACTATTACTTACTACTACTACCTACTACTACTAGGCTCCTTATACTATGTTACTACTACTATTTCTAATTGTTTCTTAACCATACCTAAACTTTTAATAAATACATTGCACATCTGTTCATTTGCATAATACAAAAGTACATTTTAACCTTACCATATCTTTTTGGAAAACTTTGTCATGAAGAAATGCTATAGAATTCCAGAACGATCTATTACTATTGTTTCATCCAGCTATACAATTCATTATTGTGTGTGCAATATACCTTAAACAACAAAAGAGATTTTACTCAGATTTATTTCAAAATGTTTCAAGTGGGTGGAGCTAACAAGCATTTGCCGGAAGTTGGCGTTGTCAACGTCATGTAAACAGGAAGTAAAACTCTCGAAGCGGCGTTTTCAAGAAGCTAAACGACAAATGAGTATCAAAACTAAATAAAGTTTATGATATGGGTACTCTAAAGTAGATAAATGTATCTGTTGAGTGTCAAAGTTGCTATTAACAAGCTTTCAGTGAGTTTGATCTATTTGCCGCAATCGTAATGGGCAATGTTATGCAGTCGAAGCTAGATAAAGCTAACCTCTTTGCTTCTTGTTGTAGTAACAGCTAACGATTCACAATTTCTCAGATTTTGTTTATTTGTGAGTTAACAGCGCAAATGGTCTCGCTGTGCCAGTTATATATAGCTATATATGTTCGTTTTACAAAGTCGGTCACTTTATTGAAACTTCATTCAAACTTGGAGACACCTCTGTGTTGTCATTATGGGAGACACTGAGCTGTGTCTTATCGACAAGAAGATAAAAAGGTAACGCACTCACATTTTATAGTGCCTTTAGCTCCTATGAATATGTAGTAACACAATGTTTTCAATATCTATTTCAACTATCTATTGTAACTGAGCTATCTATAATTTGTGCTGTTTTCACACTTTTGCTTTTTAATAATGTTGTAGGAAACCGCATAATTATCTCAGTTTTTTTTAAACACGCTTGAAAGAAACTCTTTTTATATTAATTGTAAATTGTATTAGTTTACCATTGTCTTAAATTATGTAAAAATATGCATTATTTCATCTACAGTCTGTTTGAAGTCCCTATTGACCATACCACAACTCCCTGCATTTATCCATTTATTGTCATAGTTTACTAGAGGTCCAGTTGGTCTCTACCATAACCTCCCTGAACCTTCACTCCAACAAGATCTCGCGGATTGAAGGCCTTACAAACGCGTGGCACCTGCGTCATCTGGACCTCTCCTCCAACTGCATCTCTCACATCGAGAGCTTGAGCTCTCTCACTTCTCTGAGAACTTTGAATTTATCCTGCAACTTAATCACCAAGGTCGAAGGTGTGTGTATTAATTACCTTCTCAGTTGTATGATGGATGTTCTAGTACAGGGGGAGTTCCTCAAGTAATTTATATCTGTCTTCCGTTTGGTCTAAAGTTCTACGAGTGCTTTATGAGCTGTAAAATTACTCTTTTGTCCCGCCTCTCTCAGGACTGAATGGCCTTGTGAACCTAACAAGATTAAACCTGTCCTATAATCAGATTAATAACCTCACAGGTAAGGCTTGTGTATTTTTGATAGTGCCACCGGTACCACACTGATGTTGATGGATCTTATTGTCCTTTTGTAATAGGGTTGTTGTATCTCCACGGCCCACAGTACAAGCTTAACCATCTTAGCCTCCATGGCAACCAGCTGGACAGCATCGATCACCTTTTGCAATGCCTGCTGGGATTGCACAGCTTAAAAGAAGTTGTTTTGTACAAAGATGGAGCAGACAATCCACTCTGCAGGTTCCCAGGTAAATCTTAAAAATATGTGACAGGAAGTTATCACTATTACAAAAATGTAATAAAAATAATAAGTACAGTTAACTTATTTTTTGATACTTAATTTCTCCTACTATACAGGGTTAAGTGTTGGGTTCAGAATAGCAGTCCAAGTTGTCTGTACTCTCAAGGCATCCTCACTACAGTTATTCTTTATTCTCCTACATATATTGACAAGTTTCTTTTTACTGGTCAACAATACTTTTTTGCTATAGACTCATTGCACATTTGTTTGGCTTCTGTCACATAAATGAGATACTAACGTCTTTATTTATCAGTTGTACAATATGTATTTTTAGTTAACAGAATAAAATATGATCCCTTTATTGCAGGTTACAGGGAGATAGTCTTCCAATCATTGCCTCAGGTTTATGTCCTGGATGGTGTGGACCAATTGGGAAACCCACGTGAACCTTGTGTGCATAAACGTGACATTCCTGGTTTGGAAGATTATGTAGACCTATTTCTCTCATCTGATACCAGTCACCATGAAGCTGTAATTTATTCATTTATTTCATAAGCCTCTAAAATTACATCTAGAGTACTTAAGATGTTCTATTTCAGGTCAAAGGAAGTAATATTAACACTCCCCGCATTGATGAGGTGTTGAACCAGTTTCGTCAGAGGATTGCATCAGAAGTTTTAGCAGAGACCACCCCACAGACGGATCAAAAGTACAGGGCCCCTGCAGTTTCCAGTGCAGCCAATCCACCAGACCATCATAATGAAGAACGCCTCAGGAAACTTGAGCGCCAAGTATCTCTGCTCATTCAGGTGATTACTTTTGACATTACTGTAATAAGAATGGTGGACTAGTATAAACATGGAAGTATATACAAAATACACTCTTATACGTAGACATCTTGCAAAGCGCTGGTGGTTTCTTGTCAACAAATTTTGTCCATTACCCAAACATATAGTGCCCAGACCGGCTTTATCTAATGGTAACGAACATACTAAAACTTTTCATTTACCTTTAGTTGAATGCACTTAAAAAACTGGGCTCCTTTGAATGCCGAAAAATAAATAAATACAATTCAGTTTGAAAGGTATTTGTTAAAGTGTTCTATCTATGGGTTTATGTTTATTAAATATGGGACAGTGCACATTAATTAATATTAGTACGGCATGTAAATGTGCCAGAGTTAGCAATGCAGGCTCATTTTCATCCGTAATCCCATTGGCAGGTTGATGACAGACAGAAAACTGAACAGGCTCAAAACATTCAGTCCATAAACATGACAATGACATTAAAGATCAACGAGATACAAAATGTAGTCAAAAGAGACAAAAATAGACAAAAATCACAATCTCTCAACAAGACAGAGACATGTTAAGATGTTAAAACACATATAGTTTATACACATATAACACGCATAACACATATAGTCTATGTTATGCTCGCATGTCTGATTGTCCAGAAGCCACTGTTTCACAGATCTACTTAAGCTATGGATGGAGGTCATGTTCTGTAGTTCTGTGGGGACCAGATTCCAGGAGTGTGCGGCACGGACTGAAAAGGCCGACTGTCCGAATGAAGTCTTTATAAATGGGATTTTACAGTCTCCTCTGCTCGATGCTCGAATGTTTCTGTTTAAGTTTAACTGTATGAACTCTTTTAATAGGGGTGGAGCGAGACCAGAACAATGTCTGTCTATATAATTAAGTTTTCCCAATTTAGAAAATTGGATTTACAGTGGTGATACAGGTTTGATTTTTGATCTAGTGTTTTCAGAGTCTGCTTGTGAGCATTTCTATGGGCAGCAGTGTGATCTTATTTTCTTGGCTCCAACTCGTCAGACAGTAATTTATATGAAAGAAAATAGTGGCATTTAAACACAGTTTATACTGTTACACCGTATAAATTCCAACACCACCTTTGTGTTGACAGGGTCCTACACGAGACAAACTCAGCAGCAGCATCAGCAGTCCTCCTGTGGTGATGGTACGGGTCCCCAAGAGGGACACAGATCGTACGTCGGAAAGTGAGTGTGACAGTGGAAAAGAAATCAAGAAGCGCTCACGAGTCCCCAAACACAGGAGCAGCTCAGGAACAAGGACAAAAGACACCAAGGGAAGGAGATCCGACAGGTATAATGAATGCATCAACTGCATTTCACATGAAGAAAGCTAAACTAGTTCATATTAAGCCTGCCACAACCTACAGGATAATTTGCTCGATTTAGGCCCCGATTTGCTTCTCCCCGACTTTGGGGAGATGTGGTCCGACTTTGGATCTTTGTATGTGATTTTTAAGCCGCTGCGCTCCTCATCTGTGTAGCGTTAAAGTGAGGCAGACATGGTGACGTACACAGAGGCATAAGATACAAACATGAGAAATAGCAAAAAGTACAATTATTACTTTATTACTCTCCATAAAGCAATGAAATTAAACTGTAGCATTCATCCATGTCCTTATATCCAGAAGCCTGGATCCCAGTCCACAAAACATAGCTAATAGTCCTGTTTGAGGCATTGCTTAAAAAACTAAAAAGTGAGAAAAAGGAGAGAGTAGTTCCTCACGTGTATCATGTTTACATAAATCTGCTCTCTGATGATCGGGGTGGAACTGCTGCAGATTACCGATCGTAAACAAAAGACTACTTCCTATGTGTCTATTGCCAGTTTTCTGTCTGTGCAAAACATTTTCTGAGCTATATTTTAAGAAATAATGACACACTTTTGACTTGCATATAATCTATAAATGCAATGCTCTGATCATTTTGAACAAATAAGAATCTCAAAGCAAATGCGCTAGCTTTGATAGCTTTAGCTTGTAGTGCGCTGTCTCTTTGCTGGAGTCTTTACATTTGGAGGATTGTAAGACTTAAAATCTCACGATTCTCCTCATGTCTGTGGTCAGCACTTTAAAAATGATTTAAGACCCAAAAATCCTGTAGTGTGTGGTGGACTTTAGACTTTGTTGTGTTGGAGAACAGACACATAATCTGCCCTGTTTTTCAACAATCAATCTATAATGACTGTCAAAAATACTATAAAAATTGGCTCTTTTGTCTGGTTTCAAAGAATAAAAATAGTAATTGGTCGTTTGATGTTTATTACATAGCTTGTCAAACTAATTACAACAGCAATTAAAACGTTTATTGATTCATCAGCCTTCAGTCTTCTGTTTTCGTAAAATAGGGTCTTGACAATCAATCACTCTGTAGGATTACTGTATTTTTTATGTAGTTATTAGCATCTGTAATTTAATATACATACCTCACTTTCCTCTTCAAATACAAGGTGAACCGAATATAGTTTCAAAATTCCCTTAGTCACTGTTTCAGACTTTGTTTACCCATAAAACTGAGAATTACATTCATCTCCTTTGACCTTCATTGCAACCTTAGCTCCGGGGTTGGTAATAATCAGGTTTTACAGCTTGCGCGATGCCTGTGATTTGTTTTATGTGCAGTGATCAGGAGAATCATAAAACTACATCTTCAAAGTCCTCTGTGGGGCCCAAGAAGAAGTCTGGCATCGCAGCAGGAGTTGAGACAGCAGGGGCCACCAGGAGGCGCCCTTTGAAATGTGCCGAAGCCTCTGGCCAAGTAAAAACAAGGTCCACCAAGGAAGAAGAGACCTACAGGGTAAAAATGAATAGGTTGTCTCCTTGTAGAAATACTATTTGTATTTCTATAATGCTTTCTGTCCCATTTGAGGTCCTCTTGGAAATGGAGTTGCAATCTTCTACTTGTGATTCTCAAACTTTTTACAGCAGCTATGATCAGTTTGCAAGTACCACCTAGAACAGACTTAAGGATTTGGGAGGGCGATTTTGAGCGAAATAAATAAATACATTTTGGCAAAACACAACCAAAGCCGGATTAAACTATGGCCTGAAAACAGGAATTAATTTGTTTTTAAAGCATCATAAAATAATATATGCAAACTACAGTGCAAGCAAGATTGCCATTGTACTAGGGCTGCAACAATTAATCAGAATAATTGTGACTAACCAACTATTAAAATTATCGTTTTAATTATTGCTAATCATTATCTGGATTATACAGACTCAGAAAGACCAGTATGGCAGTATTAAATCAGTAGTATAGTTTATTTGTATATATTCTCTATGAAGAAACCTTTAAGAAGCATTTACCTTTATTTGGTTATAATTCCATAAAATAATAAATTAAATTAAATTAAATTAAATTAATAAAATATCGATAATCGTTTCACTAGTTGACCAAAAATGATAACTGATGAATAGTCAGCTACTTAAATAATTGTTAGCTGCAGCTCTACAGTCTACCACAATTTGTAAACCACTGATATTACCCTTTTCATACTTGCATTATATTTTGTGGGTGTGGTCCAGACTATAGTGGAGGAGCGTGACCAGGAGAGGGAGCGGCGCTGGAAGGCAGAGCAAGCTGTGACGAAACTGGCGGAGGAGCTGAAGTGTCTCCAGACCAAAGTGAGCGAGGAGCAGGACCTACAGAGCCTGGCTGTACACACCACTGACCGGTAATAAAATCATGTCCTATGTCCTATAAACGTCCAATGCATTAATCCATGTCTCAATCAATGAATCAAAGTATATTTATAGAGTAGAACAATAACCCAGAGAAGACCAAAGAGCTTTACAGAAAAGTGAGGACTTAATAAAACACAATATACAAGTCAAATATATAAATAAAAATAAAACTTCCAATACAATGCACAGTGAAACATACACTAATGACACATCTTAAAACAGTTACAGTGACTTATAGAACCTTTCTAAACTTCTTTTAATATAATTAGAAGGAATAGATCTTTCAGTCTGTAAAATAATGTGTACTATATGCGTAGTATAACCTCAGCCATTAAATGTGTCCATAAAAATGGATAACTGTGAGTGCAACTACTCTGTCTGCTGGTGCACTGTAGATTGAAGCAGTTGGTACTATCTGCATGCATTGAATTTGGTTTGGAAATTTTAGCACTGATATTAGAACCGTCTAGAATGTTGTGTTTTTTTAAGCTAAGACATGTTGCATCTAGATAGTTACTTAAAAAGTTGCATAAATACATGCTAAATATGGCTTGTACCTCAGCCCACTGACTAAATAATATTATTCATTTACTACTTGTATGACTCTAGCTTGTTTCATGCTTTTGATTACTATCATTATAACAAAGGATCTGTTTGTTCATGTTTGTCCTGGTTTGGTCCTGGTTTGAGTCCAGTTTAGTCCTGATATAGAATTGGTTTAATCGAGTTCAAGTCCTGGTTTAGTCCTTGTCTAGTCCAGATTTTGTTCCAGGTTTAGTTCCAGTTTAGTCTAGATTTTGATGTGATGTGTCTGCAAGTGTGAATGTACCCTTAGAGGTTAACTCACAAATGCTTTTTATGTTTCTCGTTATTATAAAACTACCTTGGCTAAGATCATTAGTGTGCAATGCTCAGAGATGAATTAATATAAGCCGAAAGATACTGATTAAGAAAACATCTTCGTATCTCAGAAACACAGCCCACATCAGTGTCATTAAACTACTGACCCGTCATTAAAAGTTCCCAGTGTCATTGAGCTAAACTCGCCTGAAGCGTTCTATAATTATTATACAGCCATTTAGTGGATGAAGGACCATTAACCCATAGACCCATTTTCATTATGTGTATTATCCAAATGCAGTATGTCTACCATCATCTCTAATTAAATATTCATATCTGTATCACTGCGCATTAGAGAGCGTTTGGCTGGGAGATTAAACTCAGCTCCATTTGAAAGATTTAAGGTTCTCAAAATTTGTAGAATTGACAGATCTGAACTTGGACTTGAAAAAATCTAATTACATCTACACAAGGGCTAGTTGGTTTAAGCCAGAATTTAAACAGGACTAAGCAACTGTAGATTTAAATATACATGCAATAAAACTGTATTAAAATTAATCAGGCTTGAAAATACTGTAGAAAAATTTCTTAGAAGTATTTTGATGAAAGAGAACTGAACTGAATCACATGTATTTCATAACATGTCTGTGCCACTAGAAATGATGAGTTTTATACAAAAAAACCAAAACAAAAACTCATTGTTTTACCTCTGCGCCCCAGTTTGAGAACCTCTACCACAGTCTGGCTCTGGATAAATGTGTTATGTTTGTAATTAGAGCCACGCTGACAGGCATATGTCAGCAGCGTTATGCGAATCCATCTTTTCTGTCACTTTGTAATGACGCTGCAGCAGTGGGTATCTCTCATCAGGAGGCAGATTACTTACAAATATCTTATCATCAATTCAAATAACACAGCATGAGATGGCTTTTTTGAACAAACTTATGGATTCATTTGTTTTTGGTTAATATCCCGAGATGATGAGAAGATTTTCAGTTTTTGTTTTTTTTTTAGTGCCTCTGTAAGGTTTTGTTTTATAATTCTCTTTGTCAGAAAATTTACGTTGTTTGTTAGCAAGATTCAAAAGTTATTTTTAAATAGTAGGCATTTTTTGTCGGAAAGGTAAAAGGGTATGGTAAAAAATATGAGACACTAACTCCAGCTGCAAGGTAACTAATTATATGTTTTATCAGATCAATGATGATTTTCATTCAGCTATATGTATATATAGAACTTGCTTTCTTTCACTGGCATAATGTGTAGCTCACCTCATAACAAGAATCTTCTGGGCTCAATTACCGGGCTAAGTGGGACCTTTCTGTGCGGGGTTTTCATGTTCTCTCGGTGTATGGATGGGTTAGGCCTGCAATTTTCTGATTTCGAACATTCAAATTGCAAAATCTGTACAACTCTGGTTTAATCTTTCAGTCTTATAGAGCTCGAGATTGTGTCGTCGCTTAGCCAAATGTTAAACCACTGGAGATTTTAAGGGTGCGTTCACACTAGACCAGGGCTAAACCAGGACTGGAACATGACCAAATCCAGAATTAAACTGGGCTCAAATCAGGACCAAACAGGTACAACTATGAACACGCTCTGATACTACTGATAATACTGTACTTAGTGTGAATTAAATTTTTTCTAACAAAATGTGCGATAAATGTATTTACCAGTAGTGACCCAGCAGCCTATTGGGTTATTCCACGACTCTTAAGTTTACTTTTAACATTGTTTTTGGAAATGTATCTCTATGGACGTTTAATCTACTTACAGCAAACATGGCGGATATGACCAGTAACGTCTGCTTTTTGACATTTGATCCCAAGCTCTGTTTAAACCTCTCTCCAGACTGAAGGAGATGCTGTTGAAGGAGCGCTCTGGCCGGTCTGAGCTGCAGCGGCGCGTGGAGGAGCTGGAGGGCCGATGTCAGTCTCTCACTCAGGCACTGGAGCAGAGCCGGAGCACAGAACAACTGCACAAGACTGGACTGAGCAAACTGGAGGAGAGCATCGCACAGGCCGATAGTCTCAGGGCTACGCAGAGGGCAGAGGAGGTGTGTATGTGTATATGTGTATATATGTATATATGTATACCAATGCAGCTTATTGTAGGTTTTGTCACATTGAACACGTGAAATTGTATTGCCTTATATTGTTTTTTTATGATATAATTATTGATTGATTGATATTTCTTCTAAATATTATTTCTTTGTGATCTGTCCTGTGTTTGCATGGCATTCAACATGTTACTCCGCACTTTTTACTAGATAAAATATTGAACTACAAAAACTACTACCTTCATGTTTCCTATCCTGTCATCGTTATTATGCAGTAAGTACACAGTAAATTGAATGGCAGATTATGTGTAAATGTTGCGTTCAGGTGAAGCGGTACCAGGAGTTGGAGAATAAGGCAGCAGTGTTAAAGAGGGAGCTGGACATTCAGAGAGCTTCAGTCCAACACCACAAAAACAAATTGCAACAGCTCCACGAACTACTGGCTTCAAGGGAACAAGAGCACAGGTAGATTACACTATAGCGCTGGGGAGGGTATTAATCAAAAATACAATTCATGATAAATAGGGTTGTGCAAAGAATTGAATTTTAATTGAGATTCAGTTATCTGCATTTGTCAATTATATTTGTGATTGCTAGATCAAAGGGTTTGTGAGAGTCATGAGAGCTGTCTTTTTTGCACGATCAAAAATAAATATGTGCCTGACTTCTGGAGATGAAGTTTGGCAGCATCTGTTTTACTGAGCTAAAGCTGGCATTTTGGAGTGTCAGATCAGTATCAGAGATTGACAGTCAATACCTAAAACATTACATTTTCATTTGCATCCCCAAGTTACAATAGCTTTTATAAATATTTTACATGAGGCACAATGGAAAGCATATTGTAGTTGTTATTCATTATTTTAGATGGAACTTTTAGCTCTGGCAAAGCATTTTTACACAATTATGACTTTCTTATTTATAATAAAAGCATTTGGTCTGCTTATCTTCAACAATTCATAAATGGTCCCAAACTCTCACTTTAATTAATTGCTCTAAAATCACAAAACAATGCACTTGTTCCATCAGCACACTTGGCCCATTTATCGTAGTGGTTTTGAATACTGTCTCTCATCTACATCCCATTGTCATATAAACAGTAGAAAGGGACAGTGCTTAATTATATTGGACATTTTGTTTATCCTGTTAAATTGGGAATGCTAATTTTGACTGCTTTACAATATTAGGAATAATTAAAAAGCATTATAGTAAACCTCATGAAACAGCACATAACTGATTCACCCCCTGTTTGACTACTTTGCCCTGTTTCTTAGTGTTTCAACTGCACTATGTAACTTTGTAACTGTCTATCACCTGCTTGTCTTCATGGAGATGTTTTTACCTTGCCTGGAATGTTCAACAGTATGGCATTAAACTTATCTATCTTGTGTTTATTCAATAATAGGTGTTTTTATTACTCAAAAATATCTTGAAAAACAGGCATTCTTACTGAGAGTGGGGTCACCACTCCACAGATCTGAGCTGTAACTTGACCCGGTGGCGTCACCTGCTTGTCTACATGGAAATAAATGAATTTAATGCCATCATGTCGAACATTCCACGCAAAGCAATAACATCAACATGGATGCACGCATGTGACAGACAAGATCAAGATTCAATAAGAGGTTTCAAGTACAAAATAATTGCAAGATCATTGTTTGTCGAGGACCTTCCAAATATTTGCAGAATGCAGAATGTGATTTGCAAATTTCACTGACTCAACGCAATTGCAACTTCGATTCCATTAGTCTTGGAGCAGCCCCATTGCCCAATTTCTTAGTGTAATGTTTTTGTAGAATATTTTGTTAGTGTTAGCCTTGTTTCTTGTCACAAATGTAAATTAAAAAATGCAAAATGTTATGTCTTTGCTCACAGGACGCAGCTGGAGATGCGACTTCAGCCTGGTGGAGCAGATTTTCGTGAGGCAGTGGCTAAAGAAGTCTCATCGGTTGAACAGAAACACGACCAAAAAGTGTCTGAGCTGCAGGACAGAATCGCAGAAGGGAGGAGACAGTATGCTGCGCTAGAGGATGAGTTTCGTATGGCGCTAACCATCGAAGCTACAAGGTTTTCTGAGGTCTGTGTCGAGATGAATAGAAATCTTTAAACCCTGCAGCAGTTTAACGAGTGAAAAAGCTTTTGTGATGTTAATTTAAAACAGAAAAGATTGACCTCCTCTGGTGATTATTTTTTCACCATGAAAGTTGATTTTGAATTGAGTTTGATTTTTAGTCCAGCCGAGCAGCAGAGAAAAAGAGTAATTTTCATCAACCTTTGTATGTAGATTTTTTAGCTAGCACAAGGTGTACCCTATTTTCTGCCTTCCTTATAATACATCTCATACACTATATGTTTTAAAGGTTCACTTAGTAACTTTTATGATGATTGTGATTGTTTACATGTATTTTTTACTGCTCAAAAATGCATTTTACTGTAAATGGCATCTGCTCTCCACAGATCTGAGCTATAACTTGGTCTGGTGATGTCACATTGTCTCCATGGAAACAAGCAAGTGGCAGTCCCTGCACCAGAAAAGTACATGGTGCCATAGACTGTATAATATTTGGGGCAGTCAATTTAGTGTCTTTAGTCTTTAGTGTTTTATAATAGTGCCAAATGTCTTTCGTTTCATAGTTTTAATTTACTAATCATTTTAAAAGAAATTATCACTAAGGAGGACTTTTGCCGTACATTGTAGATCTATCTGTCTATCTATCTATCTATATCAATGCCCAACTTATTTTTTGTAGTATTTCAATTTAACTCTGTTGCCTCAGTGCTTCATTTCAAAGCTTGAAGCATTGTAAGTGTGGGTAACTGAAAGTAAAAAATGTAACTCAGTTGTCAAAAATGTGCATGCAGGTGAAAGAGGCGTGTGATCAAATGAGTGCAGAGTTGACAGATTTGAGGTCGTCCCTGTCCCAGTCGCAGCAGAGGGAGAGAAAGTCTGCGGCTCTGGTCCAGGAGCTCACAGCTATGGTCAAAGAGCAGAAGAGCCGCATCACCGACCTCAGCAAAACCAAGCGGGAGGCTGTCACTGAGCTCAAGGTACAACTCTGAGTATTGATAGTTTAGTTAGTTACCATGGCAACATACTACACAGGTATGAGGAAACAGCCACATACATTTTTAGATGGCCAAAAATGAAAAAATACAGCAAATTCCACAGTCTATGATCAACAAGTGTTCCAGGTTCCTTTTAGGTGTTTGATTTTTAAAGGGAATTATTATGTAAAATCAACTTTGATGAGATGCTAACTATGTTCTAGTTGTATCTATCATTTGAGGCTTGAGTGCTTAGAAAATTTCAGTTTTTACCTACCCCCTATCCCCGCCCACAGTTCTGTACTTGGCATTATTTAAAAAAAATGAAGGGTCTTAAATGTAGGGTTCAGAAATGTTACATGCCATAACAACATGAATTTGTTAAAACAACTAAAACCACACACTTATATAGATCATAATCAACAATTAATAGCCAGTTTAACCTAAAAAGGCTTGTTCTGCTTTAAAATTATACACCGACATTACAACCTAGGACAGAAAAAGGCTAGTTCAAACCCTAATTGGTTAGTTACAAACCATTTCTATCAACATTATTAAAATATATTACATGTTATTTTTGGTTGTATTCATCCATAAAAGTTACTTAGAGTTAATTGTGTCTTCCCTTATGTGCCCAGAGCCGTGTACAGTCATTAGAGGTAGAGCTGGACCAGGACCGGCGTCTGTCTGTGCAGCTGGAGCTCCTGAAGAAGGACAAGTCCAGACTGTTGTCTCAGCTCACGGCTCAGGAGTCTGTGATCGACGGGCTCCGAGCAGAGAGGAGGATCTGGGGACAAGAGCTCGCTCAACAAGGTGAGGAGGACACAGCACTCAAGTAGGAATGGGGTGTGGGCTGTGCAAGTTATCCATCTTTAATTATAATTACAATTACAAAAAATGTATATATAATAATTTGTGTTTTCAATGTTGTGTGTGTTCACCCTGTCCCTTCAAATCTGAAGCAATAGTAGCACTTTTGACTACTATACATATTACATATCTATCTATAAAATTCAAAGGAAAGTCTGAGAAAAATAAAATGTTTGGGCTTGTGTGTTCTGTGTCACAGTTTGAGTTGGAACAATATTTTTTTACAACATTTTTGTGTTGTTATACCAAATCTAGTTTGGCAAAGACATTATGAAATCATTGTTAACTGATGAAATTGTCTCTTGTGTCTTTAGGAGCCTCTTTAGCCCAGGACCGTGGGCGTTTGGAGGCCAAGATTGATGTCCTGTCGTCAGAGCTGGAGACACAGAAGAAACAGAATGAGAGAGACAACGACACCCTCAAAATAAAAGCCAAAATCATTGACGACCAGACGGAGACCATACGCAAACTTAAAGAGGTACTATTTATTTTAATATAATTAAGCAAATTAAAAGGAGCACTATGTACGTTTTTAGGTGAGGGGTCAGAAACTTCGCCATGGACATTTTTTTGCCTGTAATTTTCCACAAAATAGCATAAAACGTAAGACTTAAGACTCCACCAAACCAAGTATTTGTTTGACAGTAAAACACTTGAATGAATGAAATATAACATGAAAATGTTATTGCTTTGCCTGGAAGGTTCCACAATATGGTAAAAACATGAAAACGCAAAAACATTTTCGTGAGACAAGCAGGTGACCAACCATCCACCAGAAAATTTAGTACATTTATAATTAATCAATCAATACAAAATTGCAATATGACATGCATGCAAAAGCAGTTTCTCAGTTTTCTAAAGTTTTTCTCCATTTGTCACTTTTATTTGTCATTCTCATTCTACATTCCCCTGACTTGTATTTTCTCTTTTGTGCAGTCTTTGCAGGATCGGGAGGAGCAGAATCGGAGGCTAAGTGAGGAGTCTGTCCAGGCCCAAAACTCCTTCAAACAGACAGAGACAGAACTCAAAGAACATGTGGAACGCCTCACTCTGCGCAAAGAAGAGCTGAAGCAACAACTGGAAGATAAGGACACAGAGCTGGAGGAGGTCAAAAGGGTTTACAGGCAAGAGATGGATATAAAAAAGAAATAAAAGGAGGGAATAAATGAGGCTAGAGTGGGTTACAGTTGTATTTTATTTAGGCCTATTGTGTCATCAATCTTGAACAATAACATGCCAGGCAGAAAGAAAGGCGGTTCAGTTCAGGTCAGTTCAGGGTGACAACCTCAAATTGTAGGAAAAGAGGGACAAGTTGTTGAATGTGGTGGGACATGGAGGGACAGACTCAGGGAATTTAAGCTCATAGATAATAACTGCAATAACTCCATATGAGAGATATTGGAGTAGCAATACGTGCCAACATACCGGTATTAGAATCCTGAATGGCAGTAAACCAAAGTCCAATCAAAGTCTTGATTTAATTGCGAAAAAAAAGTCTTTTCACTGTTTATGTAATTCATGTGGAAACAAAGTGGGACATTCAATTCTCTAAGTGGGACAAGGCGTCTAAATTGCTGTGCAGGACAACCAAAACAGAAGAAAGTAGGAAAGGCCGTAAAAGTAGGAAAATCAGAAATACTAGTACGTCAGGAAAAAAACCCCAAAAAACCCTAGTTCAGTATTTGAAAAAATAAAAAAATAAAATAAAGTTGAGTTAATAAAATATTAATTTCAAGGTTCAATTCACGATTTCAGAACACTTACGACTTTTCATTACTACTACTGCCAGTGCCTATTACTAGTTGATTCTTTTACCTATACAATCTGCTGTATCTAAATTGAGATTATCCCCCCCCCCCAAAAAAAAACTTTTAGTGATGAAAGCGTTAAAAGATTTAATTGAAAAAGTTTTTCTCCATAACGATTTTTAGCTTTGTACTTTCCTCCTACAATTACAGCACATCACAGTTTTAGCTAATTAAATTGTGTCTCGTCTTTTCTCAGTGAATCCAGCAGAAAGTGGAGGGACAAAGCAGAACTTCTCACTCGGCTGGAGACTCAAGTAAAACGATTGAAAGAAAACTTTGATTCAAAAGAGAAACTGCTGCTCGAAGAGCGAGATAAAGCCACTGAAGCACAAAAGTAAGACTGACGCTCATTTAAAAAGAGATGTACTTTCTGAAATAATGATGTGTTATAAACTAATTTGGATCAAACTTTATGAACAGTTGTCTTGTCTTGTCATTTTGCAGAGCTGCCGTGGAGAGGCTGCGTAGTATCGATGATGCTTTCAGACAACAACTGGAGTCACTTCAAGTCACTCACCAAACTGAGCTGCTACAACTGGCCTCGGACAAGCAGAGACAGATAGAGCAAGCCAATCAGAAGGTTAGATTATAAATACTACAGATTGTGTGCAGTCACTTTACTTTTAGTTTTTTTGGTTTTGATACATTAAATGGCTTACAGCATAAAAATACCTGGAATTGAACACATGCAAGATGGATACATTTAATGCCTACTGTGGAACAGTCCTGGCAAAGTGATAACCTCTCCATGCAAAGCAGTTCATATTTGCGAATTAAGAAAAGCTAGATGCTTTTGCTGATGCTGATGTATCTAGCCTGGCAGCAAGTTTACACCTGCTTTTGAAACTGGTATATTGAAGTAAGAGTAAAGAAAAAGGTTGTTGGCTAACATTGTGCTAAGTTAAGACAATTGGCCTTTCTTTGCACTGTAGGAATTTGTTTAGTTTAATTTGGTTACAATGCTTAAGTTTAGGATAAGAATTTACACAATAGACAATGCCTCTAGCCACATGGGGTCAAATGATTCACTATATTTTTGCCACAGATCTGGGTAAATGGAGAGAGATGCATGCATGAGGAAGGGAATTTGATGCAACACTACAAATCAATAAACAACTTAAGGACTTCTGTGTTTTGTAGGTTTATGAAGTGGAAGAGGAGATGCGTCAGCTACTGGAGGAAACCAGTGCTCAGAAAAGGGTCATGGAGGAGAAAATGAAACGGCTCAACAGTGTGCTAAGAGAGTTCAGTTAATACTAAGAAACAAACTGGAGCTTTTTTACAATTACATGAATATTTGTATGTCTTAAATATTGTATATAAGATTTATCTATTAAATTAAATGACTGAAAATATGACTGTTGCTTAATTGCTTTATTTTAATACAATATTAGTAGTACTCGTGCTGTTATCAGTGTTTAGTCAAAGGTCCAGGTAAACTTGATGAGTGTCAGATTATTTGCAGAGTACACATTTTATTAATTCTCTAATCAGCAAACCGATATAAACATCTGCAAGTCTTGCCCAATTAGTTGTTTTGACATTATTAGAGACATACCTGATCATCATAATCCTTTGCAGGCTACAGTTTTGTCTCCTATTCACTGGTCCCACTGCGCCAATTAAGTGGGGACTGTCACTCATGTCCAGAGTCTGAGGGGGCGGGGTCGGTTTAGAAAACGGGACTGGGGCTGGGCTGCGTCCCATTTCTGTACATTTGTTTCCTTGAACTCCCAACTTTTCCTTCAGGCCCACGGAGGAGAGAAAACCAATAGAAAATAACTTTCATCTTTCGTATATAAACATTTTCTCTCAGTGGGCGTCATTGACAATTTAAGGAATCGAGATTTTGAGATTTCGAGGAGGCACGTGAGCTCAATTGGGACGCACCCGTGCCTAAACTGGCCCCCGATTTCCCTGGCAACAGCTCTAACCTAACGTAACGTCCGTCCATTTAAAATCCCCGCAGGTACTTTCACGCCGCGGTCAAGCTAAGGTAAATCTTCGCTACACACGAAGAAATGTTAAGAGGAGTTAAAAGCGCCCAGAAACATCAAAACAAGTTGTTTTATAGAAGAAAGATGGAGTTTGAAGCCACGGAGACGGTACGATCCACTCCGAGCCGACACGAGAAAAGTTTAGGTCTTCTCACGATGAAGTTTGTGAGTCTGCTACAAGAAGCGAAGGACGGCGTGTTGGACTTAAAAGTGGTCAGTGAAATTAAAAATGTAAAATGTTTTGAGTTTCATTCAGGGGGATGTTGCTTTGGGCCTTCTTCTGAGCGACAGATGTGAACAAAGTGGAACAAAAGGCTGTCAGCGCTCACTCACAGCGGGGCCAGTCAGGTGCAGTGATTTGGGCTCCAGGTGGATTAGCAGCCGCCATTAGCATAGCCCCTTGTTGTTGATGATGGAAAAAAGGCAAAAAATGTCAAATTACTCAATGTGAGACAGTGTAAAGTATTGCAGATTTATAAATCGTTTCCCTTGTTCAAACCTGAGAAGATAAACTGCGCTTGGGTTTATTTACGTTAGCTAATTAAGCCAATAATAATAAAACAATACATTCAAGCTAATTTGTGAACAGTTTAGAAATGTTTCGTGATTTTTTGAATTAAAAAAAAAATGTTTTTCTGATTTTCATTTACAATATAATCAAAATAAATTAATTATTAAGTTGAATTTTAAAGAAGGGAAAGAATGAAGCAAAAGGTTTCTATGCGGCATCATGATTGTAACTGATGTCTGACAGTAACATTAACAGTGTTTATCATTAAAAAGTGCAAAGTCATTATAACGTTTATGAAATGGAAATGGGAGGTGAATTCTGTTTTGAACATATAAAATTATAAAACTCAGCTCAATTTGAAAATGCCATCTTTTTTGACAGTTGTAATGCACTCTGAGCGCTATATTTTAATGATGAGCTAAATTTATTAGCTTACCTGTGTTATTTAGATGACCTCTCCTTCCACCGCTTTGCTTTACCAGCCCACCAGAGTGTTTACTGAGATAAATTGGCTACAACCTTTTTAGATAAGCACTCACACAATGCCAAATCAGTGCCCCCAGGTCTCCTCTTCCAGTTTGTATGCTTTTGATCAATCTAAAGTAACATTTTATTCCAGCTGCAAACTTTTATATGTTTTTTTTTTCTTGCACGGGTCCTATTTTAAGTTTACAGTTTAGTCAGTCTCGTCAGGTGGATCATACTGAGGTAATTGCACAACAAGGCTAAACGTTATTAACTGATCCTTTAGCCTCTCTTAACAATGCATTTCTCAAGTGTGGATTTTCAGCCACAGATTTCTTTGACTTTAATTGAGTGTCTTTGCTCAGTGGTTTTCCCTCTCTTGTTTCGCGCCAAAGCCTGGTAATGTTTACACAGCAGGTCTCTCCACCTCCTCCTTCTCTCCTTTGTATAACAGTGCTCTGCTGATCTGCTGTTTGTGCTGCTTAATTCACCAAATCTCTCATTTGTTTGCAATCTTCAAGTCTCTACCTCCACACCTGCCTCCAGTGATCACAAAAGCTCTTTCGGCTCAGATCAGAGGAACTAGGGACTCTAATAAAGGCTCTTTTCAATTTGATGTCATAATTTCAGGTGGAGGGCAGGGGCCTATCCATGGGTTTCAGAATGATGAAAAATGAGTACCGTTTCCATAGTGATTAACAATTTAAAACAAAATACATCTTTTGAATAGGAAAAAGTCTTCAAAAATGTTGCCATATAGCTTTATGTGATATTCACTTGAACCTTATCATTATTTGTAAGTAATTTGATCTGCAAACCTGCCATATTAATCTTATGGATTAAAGTTCATTTAGCCCACAACATTAACTTATTCTGGGTTGAACCACTTTCTGAAGCTATTGTGAAAAAAATACAAAAAAACTTTTGGTACTTAATACTGAGACAGATGAGACATTTAACCTAACTGCCAGTTTTCATGTGGATAGACCCGGTAATTAGAGAGATTAACTATAAACAAGGTCAGGTCTGACAGGTAAACTGCAAATTCCAAGAATTCTGACCAGTTCACTAGCTCCATTTTAAACAATAGGGATCTTTTATAATGTTTGATGTCTTTTGTGTTTTATTTGTTCTTGTATGTGTGAATGTGTGAACAGGCCGCAGATTGTTTAGCTGTGAAGCAGAAGAGGAGAATCTATGACATTACAAATGTGCTGGAGGGAGTGGGGCTAATCGAGAAGAAAAACAAGAACATCATTCAGTGGAGGTCAGCTACAAACTCATGTTTAAGGTTTTTACTGACTACAATAATTCTCACACCGTGTCACTACTTTTCATATTAACAAGATTAACCTTACAGCATATGAATTCTATTGGTAAATGAAATTTATAAATAAATATGTAAATGAAGGATTGGTTGTCTAAGACCTTTTTTATTTATAAATGAGTCAACCGAATGTTACAAAGTAGGGCTGGGACTTTTTTGTTTCAGCAGTTTGTGATTGCAATTAGAGTTGCAATTTATGTTTGAAAAGTAGAATTCTGTCCACAGTGCACATTGTAAACAACTCCAGGAGATTAACATTTGATAAAAGACTGAAATAAGAATTGATAAACTAATACAATAATGAATTTCAGAATATGTTTGTAGAGTCAATGTAATGTCGCCAAAAAGCATGTAAACCCAGTTGTTTTGTGAATATGTTTGTCTGTTCTATTTTTGTTGTGTAGAGGTGAGAGCTGCCACAGTCAGACCCCAGAGCTGGTGGAGCAGGTGAAGCTCCTGAAGTCTCACGTCTCTGATCTGGAGGCTCAGGAGCAGGAGCTGGACCAACAGAAGGCCTGGATCGAGGAGAGCATCCAACAGCTCAGCAATGACCCCACTGTCACCACATATCCTTTACACAGGGGGCACAATACTCAGTTACTCAATATAATGTCCATATAACAACCCTTACAATACAAAACTTGTATGTGGTTCAATACAGTCATGGAACTACTCAACTGTCAGCCCATAGCCTTTACACAGGGGATACAGGGCTACAAGGCTTTCTCCTAGTTTGCTATTTTGGATTACAAATTAAATGCAATGCATAATAGCACTTTGCAAATAAGTTAAAAAGTCCAGATCAATGTACAAAATACTGGAATTTGCAACCCAAAACAGGCACAATGGGTAAACTTCTCCAGCAAAGGTCCTGACCAAGCCTAGCTCAAGATCTGAAGATGGGTCCCCAGACTGCTCTTGACAGGTTGTCTGAGTGACATTGCAGGATGGGTCAAATGCAGAGGACAATGTAATAAGCTATAAGTTGTATCTTACACTGGAAAAGAATGGTCTATGCAAAATGGTACAGAATTCCTCCCTCAAAACCTCTCTAAAGTTTAACATAATATTTCTGTATTTTTGATCTTATGCCTTGACCTTGTGCCTTATACTGTTGCTCTTAAACTGTCTTTGTCTGCACTACATCAGCCGACTTTACAGTTTGAAATTCTACTCCTAGTTATGCGTTACTGAGAACGATTCCCTCATTCATTTCACATTTAAGTCCTACACTATAATTATTATGTTGAATGAAAGAAGGAACATAAGGCTAATCTCAGGTAGTTTTTCCAGTATTGTGAATGAGCAGTTTGCAACAGGACCTTAACACGACTTCACGTACAAGTTTGTGACACATGAAGACATCTGTAATGCCTTCAGTGGGGACACGCTCCTCGCCGTCATGGCTCCTGCAGGAACGCAGCTCGAAGTCCCTCTGCCTGAAATGGTTGGGCTGGTTTTAAATTGCCTAAAAAATGATATTGGGATAAATGTAAAACAATTTTAAATATGTGCTATGAAACTTTTCTGGTGGGGGGTGGGCTAACAGCTTGACTGATGTTGCTGTTGTTCCACACTATGGCATTTAACTTGTATATCTTGCATTATTGAAATCACAGGTGTTTTATTGCATGAAAAAAAATACACAGAAAAAATATACTGAAAACACAGGCCCACCTACTTACAAATCTGACCTATAACTTAGTCTGGTTTTGTCACCTGCTTGTCTCCATGGAGATAAGTTTAATTTCATCCTGTGTAAAATACTAGGCAAACCAGTTACTTCTCCATGGACACAAGCAGAGTCTGAACCCTCCACCAGAAATGTTGTATAGTGCAAATATATACTACTGAATCTGTTTAAACCACAGGGCCACAGTGGTCAGAAGAAGTACCAGGTGAATCTGCGCTCTCACACCGCTCCCATTCAAGTTATGCTCATTAACAGAGACTGTGACGGCTCTGCTCCAGTGGTCTTCTCTGTGCCCCCCACAGACGAGCTGTGCCCCATGCCCACACCCCCACACACCCCCGCCAGCTTGCAGCGCTTCCCCCTCTCCTCTCAGGCCGGCTCCTCCTACTGTAGCCAGGACTCTCTATGCTCTGACCACCAGATGGCGTTCACAGACCACGAAGAGGTGCTCACTCCCTCCTCCACTCCTCCAGACCCGTACATGGGTAAGCTCGCTGCTCCCATGTCTGTGATGTTTTTATAAAGAGACTATAAAAATAAACTGGGTAATGTTTGTTTAGCTCTGTAGTTCAGTGGTAGCAAACTCGAATAGTTTGTCCAAATTGTAAGCCTGATATATCCCTTGTAAACATCTACAACACTTATCAAAAGCACTACAAAAGGGTGAATAAACTATATGTGCATATTTATACCATTTAGCCAACATCAAATGCTAAAATTAAAACTCAACACTGGGTGGTTAAGATTAGGTTAATATGAATTTGAACTCTTTCTTGCAAAATGTATTCTTTTGGGAACTCTGAACTCATAAGGGATTAAAGTCTTCTGCTCTTATGACTTCACTTTACTTAAACAAAACTGTACACAATATTTGCTTTTCTGATTGTTTTTGATCCCAAAGAGAACAAAAAACAATCGCCTATCTCAAATGCACTTGTTTTGTCCACTCTTTTCTACTTCACATAAAAGCAAACATATAATGCAGAAGGAACATAGTCATACTAGCAAGTGATGAAAAACAGGAACTCAAATTGAAAGTAAAAAAGTAATGAAGATTTTCCCATAACTGTGTCTTGTGACTGGATGCTTCTGACTCAGATGTGCTGCCTGTCTTAACTTGTCCTGAGTCTTGGATTTCCGTTTATAATTTACATGATGCTAAACCAAGCCACGAGTCAAAACTCAGTGTTTTCTGATATGTTTTAGCTCCTATTATCTTATTTCACTGCAAAAACTAAAGTAAAATGAGTTTGAGAGACACTACAGCAGTTGTATTTTGTTCAGATAAGCAGATTTATAAATGTGACACCAGCAGTTCTATTTTGAGATCTGACTCATTTGCTTTCTGATTCTTAGTTGAAAGATGGGCTGTGGCAGTTTGCAATATTGCACAATACATAAACAGACACACTGATACTGGAACAGCATGGCTTACAAGGTGCACTGCATAACTTTTTTAGTGGAGTGCTTGTCTTCATGGAGATGTCAGTGCTTTACCTGGGACGTTCCATAGTTTAGCGTTTAATAAGGGAAAGGAGAAAAATGGATGACGCCAGCAAGCCAAGTTACAGGTCAGATCAGTGGAGAGACGACCCCACTCACAATAAGAATGCTTGTTTTTCAATAGCAATAAAAAACACATGTAATTGAATAAATGTAAGATGAAGACATTCCATACTGTGGAACATTCCAGACAAAAAAACATCTCCACTGAGATGAGCAGAAAAAGTTGCATTGTGCACCTTTTTTTAAATTTGAAAAACTTTTTGGTGGATATGTAGTGGTAAGAGGTTTGTTTAAGTAAATATGATGCAGAGAATGGTGCTGAAAGGTGATTAAGCACTAGCAATCACTAAAAGTTTGAATTGTCAAAAGCCTATAACTGTATATTCTTCTTTTCTCTTACATGACTGCGTCCTGTGCAGAGTGCCACAGTGAGGCAGCAGTGGGTCTGTCGCAGCAGCACATGTACCTGGTGGGACCTGAGTTTCAGCCTGTGATGGACATGAGCAACTTACTGAAGCTGAGCGGGGCCACGGACCACCTCAAGGACGACCGCACCGGTACAACACAAGGGCCAAACTAAAGTAGTGCATTCTTGAACTTATCGTGTCTGTTTTGTGTCTAATCTCATGTTTGTGTCTGTTCTGCAGCAGCTGTGGATCTAATTGATGAACTAATGTCATCTGATGGTAAGAACTTGATGTTACTTCACTTAAACTTCTACTACTTTACTACTTCTCTTAAAGCAACACTGTAACTTTCGGGAGATGGCACGCTACCGGCATGATTCCATGGAAATGCAAAGTTAACATTCTCCATAGAGATAAGGTTCACACCATGGTTTAGAATATAATGACTAAAGGAACAACATTTTCATGGAGACGAGCAGGTGGAGGCCCTCCTCCAAGTCAGTTTTGTATAGGGCTTGTGTAAGGGCTCATGGTTTTCTACATTTTTCAGCAAAACAAACATCCAAAATGAAATAAATATGCTTTTACTTTAGTGTTACGTCCCAGCTCAGCTAGG
>KN482143.1:0-12513 GCA_000787095.1 Periophthalmodon schlosseri | reverse complement strand
TGACACACTTAACAGCCAATCAGAAAGCTCAGTGACATAACTGACAGCCAATCAAAAAGCTATGTTACACACCTAACAACCAATCAGAAAGCTCCATGACACATGTAAGAGCCAATCAGAGAGCTCGGTGGCAAACCAGACAGCCAATCAGAAACCTCTGAGACATACCTAAGAGCCAATCAGAAAGCTCCATGACACACATAACAGTCAGTCAGATAGCTCTGCAACAAACCTGACAAATGAACAGAAAGCTCCACAGCATATGTAACAGCCTAACAGAAAGCTTTGTGATAAACCAGACAGCCAATGAGAAAGCTCCATGACACATGTAACAGCCAATCAGAAAGCTCTGTGACACACCTGACAGCCAATCAGAAAATTCCGTGAATCACCCACCAGGCAGTTAAAAAGCTCTCTGACACAAACAAGATCCAATCAGAAAGGCCTGTGAAACATCTAACAGCCAATCAGAAAGCTCCTTGACACACGTAACAGCGAATCAGAAAGCTCTGTGACAAACTAGACAGCCAACAAGCAAGCTCCCAAGAGCCAATAAGAAAGCTCTGTGACACACCTGACTGCCAATCAGAAAGCTCTGTAACACACCTAACAGCAAGTCAGAGAGCTCCATAACACATGTAACAGCCGATCAGAAAGCTCTGTGACACACCTAACAGCAAATCAGAAAGCTCCATGACATACGTCACAGCCAATCAGAAAGCTCTGTGACAAACCAGAAAGTCAATAAGAAATATCCATGACACACCTAACAGCCAATGAGAGAGCTCTGTGACACACTTGACAGCCAATCAGAAAGCTCTGTGAAACACCTAATAGCCAATCAGAAAGCTCTATGACACAGGTAACAGCCAATCAGAAAGATCCATAATGTGTAACAGCCAATAAGAAAGCTTTGTGATAAACCAGACAGCCAATGAGAAAGCTCCATGACACACTTAAGAGTTAATCAATAAGCTCTGTGACAAGCCTAACAGCCAATCAGAGAGCTGTTTGACACACCTAACAGCCAATCAGAAAGATCCATAACATGTAACAGCCAATCAGAAAGCTTTGTGATAAACCAGACAGCCAATGAGAAAGCTCCATGAAATACCTAAGAGCCAATCAAAAAGCTCTGTGACACACCGAAAAGCCAATCAGAAAGATCTGTAACACACCTAACAGCCAATCAGAAAATCGTGTGAATCACCCACCAGCCAAACAAAAAGCTCTGAGACATAAACAAGATCAAATCAGAAAGGTCTGTGAAACATCTAACAGCCAAAAAGAAAGCGCCATGACACACGTAACAGCGAATCAGAGAGCTCTGTGACAAACCAGGAAGCAAATCAGAAAACTCTGTGATAAACCTAACGGCCAATCAGAAAATAATATGACACACCTAACAGCCAATCAAAAAGCTCTGTGACACACCTAATAGCCAATCAGGAACCTTTGTGAAACACCTAACAGCCAATTAGAATGCTCCGTGACACACCTAACAGCCAATCAGAAAGCTCCGTGACAAACCTGACAGCCAATCAGAAAGCTCCATGTCACAACTAACACCCAGTCAGAAAACTCAGTAACACACCTAATAGCCAATCAGGAACCTTTGTGAAACACCTAACAGCCAATTAGAATGCTCCGTGACATACCTAAGAGCCAATCAAAAAGCTCTGTGACACACCTGAAAGCCAATCAGAAAGATCTGTAACACACCTAAGACCAATCAGAAAATTCTGTGAATCACCCACCAGCCAAACAAAATGCTCTGTGACACAAACAAGATCAAATCAGAAAGGTCTGTGAAACATCTAACAGCCAAAAAAAAAGCGCCACCAACCAGCAAATCAAAAAAATCTGTGACCCCCCTACCAGCCAATCAGAAAGCTCCATAACACACCTAACAGCCAATCAGAAAGATCCATAACATGTAACAGCCAATCAGAAAGCTTTGTGATAAACCAGACAGCCAATGAGAAAGCTCCATGACACACCTAACAGCCAATCAGAAAGCTCTGTGACACACCTAACAGCCAATCAGAAAGCTCTGTGACACACCTAACAGCCAATCAGAAAGCTCTGTGACACACCTAACAGCCAATCAGAAAGCTCTGTGACACACCTAACAGCCAATCAGAAAGCTCTGTGACACACCTAACAGCCAATCAGAAAGCTCCATAACACACCTAACAGCCAATCAGAAAGATCCATAATGTGTAACAGCCAATAAGAAAGCTTTGTGATAAACCAGACAGCCAATGAGAAAGCTCCATGACACACTTAAGAGTTAATCAATAAGCTCTGTGACAAGCCTAACAGCCAATCAGAGAGCTGTTTGACACACCTAACAGCCAATCAGAAAGCTCAGTGACAGACCTACAAGTTTATCAGAAAGTTCTATGACACATGTCACAGCCAATGAGAGAGCTATGTGACAAATCAGGGAGCCAATCAGAAAACTCTGTAACACACATAACAGCCAATCAGAAAGCTATATGACACACACATTAGAAAGCTGTGTGACAATTAGAAAGCTGTGTGACAAATCAGACAGTCAATCAGAAATATCCATGACACACCTAAAAGAAAATCAAAAACCTCTGTGACAAACCAAACAGCCAATCAGAAAGCTCTGTGACACACCTAGCAGCCAATCAGAAAGCTCCATAAGACATGTAACGGCCAATCAGAAAGCCCTGTGACACACCTAATAGCAAATCAGAAACCTCCATAACACATGTAACAGCCAATCAGAAATCTCTTTGACACACGTAACAGCAAGTCAGAAAGCTCCATACGTAACAGCCAATCAGAAAGCTCCGTGACAAACCAGAAAGCCAATCAGAAATATCCATGACACACCTAAAAGCCAATCAGAAAGCTCTGTGACAAACCAGACAGCCAATCAGAAAGCTCCATGAAACACCTAACAGTCAATCAGAATGCTCTGTGACACACCTGACAGCCAATCAGAAAGCTCTGTGAAACTCCTAACAACCAATCAGAAAGCTCTATGACACACGTAATAGCCAATCAGAAAGATCCATATCATGTAACAGCCAATCAGAAAGCTTTGTGATAAACCAGACAGCCAATGAGAAAGCTCCATGACACACCTAAGAGCCAATCATAAAGCTCTGTGACACACCTGACAGCCAATCAAAAAGCTCTGTTACACAAACAAGATCCAATCAGAAAGGTCTTTGAAACATCTAACAGCCAATCAGAAAGCTCCATGTAACAGCGAATCAGAGAGCTCTGTGACAAACCAGGGAGCCAATCAGAAAACTCTGTGACACACCTAACAGCCAATCAGAAAGTTAAGTGACACACCTAATAGCCAATCAGAAAACTCTGTTACACACCTAACAGCCAATCAGAAAGCTATATGACACACTTAACAGCCAATCAGAAAGCTCCGTGACAAACTGACAGCCAATCAGAAAGCTCCATGTCACATCTAACACCCAATCAGAAAACTCAGTGACACACCTAATAGCCAATCAGGAAACTTTTTGAAACACCTAACAGCCAATTAGAATGCCCCGTGACAGACCTAACAGCCAATCAGAAAGCTCTGTGACACACCTAACAGCCAATCAAGAAGTTCTGTGACACAAGTGACAGCCAGTCAGATAGCTTGATGATGCACCTGACATCCGATCACTGCACCTGAGGCGATCGGAAAGCTTCAGTCCCGCAGCGCCTCAATAGAGAACGAACAATGTGACCATTGTATCATATTGTATATTTCATCCGTGTGACAGCTTTATGCTAATCTGACATTTACACTCACTGCATTTATTTCCGTCTTTTTTTCATGAATCATTAGTCTCAAAGTTTCCACAGTGCCACTTAGCTTACCCTTTAATATAATTGGTTTACTTGCACAATGTCAAACAAAAGTCTCTGTTTATAAAATGTGATTTATCTTGTTTTTTTTTGTTGATGTGATGGATGACTAAAGCTGCTATAGACCTAAATCATTAGTTTAGCCTGGAATGTTCCACTCTATGGCATTAAAATTCAATGACAGTTGTGTTTACTGCTTACTATACCTGGGAAAACATGCATTCTTATACTGTGAGCAGGGTCTCCTCTCCACTGATCTGACCTGCAACTTGGCCTGTTGATGTCACCTGCAGTCTCCATGGAGATAGAGAAGTTTAATACTATTCTGTGGAGCATTTCATCTCCATGGAGACAAGCAGCAAGCCTCGACCAGAAAAGTTACATAGGGCACCTTTAATAAAGATAAGATAAACCTTTATTTGTCCCCCAGTGGGGAAATTACAGTGTTGCAACACAAAGCTGAAGAACAGCAGGGGAATAAGAGCATGCAACCAAAATCTAGATAAATGACTATAATGGCTTAATAATAGACATAACACAACACTGTGCCAGCAAATAAACATGCATTCTTACTATGAACGGGCTTGCCTCGCCACAAATGTGACCTGGAACTTGGCCTGGTGGTGCTTTCTTGTCTCCATGGAGATTTGTTTAATCCCATAGAGTGGAACACTCCAGGTAAAACTTAAAAACAAGCTGGTGGCCACTGCATGAAAACTACGCACCTTTAAACTCCAATTGATACTTTACAGCTGACGTCATCAACATTCCCTGGGGTTGTGATGCTAATTATAGGCACTGCTCTGTCTGAGGCTTTGCCAGCTTTTAATCTGACCTTTGTTTTAACACAGTCTGACCAGAAACAACTGATTTTGCTGGAACTCACAAGATAGATAGCATTAGCCAAGAGTTAGTCACTCTCAACTTTATGTTGAAAATTAAACACCTACAGGACCATGAACGCTTGTATTGATCACAGGCTCCTGAACCTGTGTTAAATCCATTTTGTATTTTTTCTTGAATTTTCAGACAATCTTTACTTGGCTGTGTGCATTGTGTCTCCATGGTAACTGCTGAAAATTCAGCCGATGCACATACATGTAGAACACCCCCAGCATGACGTCACTGCAAAGTATCAATAAACTACATATGTACCTAACCTCATATTGTTGCTTTATCATGACTTGCTTCATATTTCATAGCAGAGTCCACGATGCCTCTGTCTGCGAGACGATCATTTGGTGATATGAAATCGCGGCACACCATTATCCTTCCCTAGGCCATGCCCTCTCTGCTAATTCCCCTGAACCTTTTCTTTGGCTGTCACTGCGGAGAACCAATTAGCATAGAGTGTCCATTCCTCCTCTCTCCTTCACCCACTGTTTTTGTCACACTGCTAGCTAGCCCAGTCACGCAAATTAGCGGTGCAGGCTGCAAGGCTCAATTACCTTTTTAAGGACTTTAGCCGAGTGTGTCCGTGTGGCTTTGTGGCAGAGTCCCTTCCAACTGGCTTCACCGAGGGCAGGAATATAAAGAGGAAGGAGAGAGGAGAGCAGAGGAGGTGCTGCATAAAAGGGTGAAATAGGCAGTGTCTAGGCAGTGTTTTCAGAAGAAGTTTTGAGAATGTATATTGTATTAAAGCATTTACTTACCGGTATGTTGCAAAGTTTTGTAGGGAGAGCAGTGTGTGTTCCTGCGTTGCTATGGTTCTAAATATAGAACATATTTCTTACTCTCTCAGTGCCATGTAACGTAATGAATATGTAACTATTTTTACACCAATAATTTAAATTGAGGTTATCGCGAATGGAGCCTGTATTCTTTTTTTGGAAATGGTGTTAGAGGGAGAGGATCTCAGCGAGATCAGGTGTCTAACTCACAACCTCCTTACAGAGAGAAGGAGAGAGGATAACCACTCAGGAACACAGGGAGGACACCACCTTTCCAGCGCGCTGTCAGTCCTACACAAAACCTGAATAGCACGTTTCATTCTTTGGTTCGCAAAGCTACACCCTGTAACTTCCTGGATGTGAATATATGAACCTAATTGGTCGAAGCGCCACAACAGCCAAAAAATCTAACTTTTGTCAGATCCAGTTGAGAGAAAAGCCCAGACATTTTTTTCCTCCACAAAAACAAATAATCCGTATTGACACTAAATTAGGCTGAAGTTCATCTGTCGGTGTCACTATGTTTGTTTTAGTTCGCTTTGGTGCTTCACCAAATTTAAACCTTACAGCGGGAGTATCTCAAGATGGATTCTCTTGAGTTTGTGAACTCACAACTATTGCGAGAATCCATCTTGTTACGCAAGGTTAGTATTTTATGCCATACTGTGGAATGTTATAGCCAAAGGGACAACATTTTCATAGAAACTGATAAGGACACATGTTTTACTGTTTTTAGTTCAATAAAAACATGAAAAAAGGCTTTAATTGTAGTCTACAGTGGGGCTAAAAATAGCACTAAAACTTGTTGCAGTCCAATCCATCGAGTTGTGACTTGTCCTTCTAAACTCGTCTATGTGTCCTTTTTGGCCCCTCTCTGTCGCCATACCCTCTGGAGATTGAACAAACTTCTCATCATCTCACTCTTCTCTGGCTTCTGTGTTAACCCCGCGAGCTGTGGGACTAAGGAAAGCGCAGAGGTCCATTTGAATGCAATGGTAGGGGCGTACAGTCTCTGAGGAGAAGGCTTGGCTCTTATTATCCATCTGCAGATATGTAATGCAGATGGTAGCCCTGTCGCTGGAGGAGCAGAGATACAAATGAGGAGATGTGAACCAAGCTCCAGTGTGAAGACAGCAGGGACAGAAGCAGGTACCAAACCAGGGTGCGGATCACACCACAGATGGAGTGAGTCACAGCCAACGGAAGGGAAAAATAGGTTACTGTCCCAATATGAACTAGAAATTAGAAATAGCATTTTCGTTATAATAATAATTCATTGGTTATAAACAGCACATTTGAAGGTATCCAAAATGCATTAGATCAGTGTTTCTCAAACTGTGGTACCGGTATATACCACCGGTGGTACACAAGATTCTTCAGGTCATATTTGGACAGTTTGTGTTTTCCTAATTTAGACTTAATTTTATCCATTATTTTGTCCTCCTTTGGATAATTTTGTTTAATATTTAGAACCACAGTGGAAATTATGTCCACTTTTAGAATTGGCTTAGCTCTAGATTAGACCTGGAATAGTACTATTATAGACCCGGGGGTACTCTGAAAGCCAAATCTTTTCTTTGGTGGTACTTGTTGTGACAAGTTTGAGAGCCACAACAACAAACAACAGTCATCTACTCCTCAGTCAAACGTCATGGTGGTAAGGTACTGCCTTGGGGCTAGCTAGTAGAAATGTGGCTGCCAATATGCACCAAAAGCCTTTTTGACCACCAAGGATCAATCAGTCAGAAAAAAATAAAAAATAAAAAACTGTGTTATTTGAACATCTGTTGATATTCTAAATGTTCTAAATGCTTTTATGAGTGGCAGGTGGTTACATTGAATCACTGTAATGTGAAATAATAATCATTTTCAAAAACAAAATGGTCTATATTTCCATCCTACATTAGGAAAAGTGGACTCTTGTAAGTTTTAGGCCATGTTATAATGCTGATATCTCCTCAAAAACATACCTGCAGTTGTGTTTTGTTTCATTCACACATGTTTGAGTAACCCTTTATTATTAGTGTGTCTAAGTTTCCAAAGCTCAAAATGCTCTGTTCCACCTTGTGATGTCATGAAGCGGTGGTTTTCAAGTTAACAGCTCCTTTTACCTTAAGTTCAGTAGAGAATGTTAATTCCAGGGCTGAAATTATCCAACTATTTCTAGTGAAGCTGTATGGAGTTTAAAAACGGAGTGGAGCACTTTTTGTATCACAACTCAATGACATCAAGGCTTTCCATTTGAGAGAATAACTAAACCTAAATATGCAGGGTTCGTATGTTAAACATGTGTGAATGAAACAAAACACCACTCCAGGTCTGTTTGTGATGAGGAAACACCATCATCAGCATAGATCAGAAAACAGCGTAATACGGGCCCTTTAAAATAGACTGAAGTACATCTGTTGGTGTCGCCGTGTTTATTTTGTTTTGTTTGATCGCTTCACCTTTGTCTCCACCTAAACCACAATGCTGCGCTGTGATTGGTCCAGTCCATTTGATCGTATTTTGTTATATTGTTGGACTAATTACTTCAACAAGGAGATTTACTACTATTACACTATCTCCACTCATTAAACACTAGCTACTCAATATTTTACATTAGCATAATTGCATTGTACAGTTCTATCTGTGCGTATGCCCTCAAACCAACCTAATTACCCTCTCCTTGTGATTTCTGCAGTAATATTTCATATGTCCAGCAGCTCTTTGTGGCTACAGGCCCTCTCTGCTTCTCCAAAGATGACTAAAATAATGGGGAGAGTGCAGATGTGGGTCAGCCTGTGTCTTCATACGCCAAAGCCCAGGGCCCACACTCCATAGTAATGACACAGCCCCATAGAAGAAACAGAGCCAGGACACTGCACAAGAAGCCTCCTCTAGGCCTGTAGTTAATACAAAGGACTACAGTTCGGCTCCTATATCCCAGCACCCACTGCTCTCAGCTCAACCTTCAGAAATGATAATGACAATGTAAAGATTTGGTACAGTTACTCCAAGTGGGAATTGTAGCAAAAATGTGACTTAAAAGTGAACTGTGTAACTATACGAAGTACAACTCATCCAACTGATTCAGAATATGTTGAAAACCATGCATTCTTATTATATGAACAGGCCCGCCTCTCCGCAGATCTGATCTGCAACATGACCTGGTGGTGCCAACAGCTTGTCTCACTGGAGATTGATAAGCCTCCATCAGAAAAAGTTACATAGCGCACCTTTAGTTAGCGGTATGTTTATTAGAATATTATTTAGATTCTACTGGCATGTAAACAATCTTAAAGGTCCTATATTACATAAAATTGACTCTTGTGAGCGTTTAGCCATGTTATAATGTTGTTACCTCATCAAAAACATACCTGGAGCTGTGTTTTGTTTGAGTAACCCTTTATTATTAACCCTTTATCATTTCCAAAGCTCAATTTTCAATGCTCTGTTCAACCTTGTGATCTCATGAAGTGGTAGTTTTCAAGTTAATATCTCCTTTTACCTTTAGTTCAGTAGAGATTGGCAATTGCCGGGCTGAAATCATCCAAATGATTCTAGTGAAGGTGTTTGGAGTTTAAAAACACAGTGGAGCACTTTCTGTATTACCACATGACATCACAAGGTGGAACAGAGTGTTTTCAGTTTGAGAGAAGAACGCAGCCTAAATATGCAGGGTTTGTGTGTTAAACATGTGTGAATGAAACAAAACACAACTCCAGGTCTGTTTGAGATGAGGAAACAACATTAGAACAGATCAGAAAATAGAGTAATATGGGCCCTTTAGAACTACTACAGTACATTTCTTCTCTTCCCCCAAAAAACTGTCAAGTAATTAAAGTAGAACTGACTTTGAAATTCACAATAAGCATTCGCCCTTTGACCAGAGGGTAGCAGGTTCTTCCATTGCCCACTTCAGTTAGTAATGTATAGGTTGAACTATTTGAGAAAAAAATAAAAATAAAAATGCTTAGTGATTTTTTTCTGACAAGCATTGCGATTCACAAAGTTCACATTTTAAACACGCCCAGAAGACTAAAGACTGAAATCTGAACTGACTAATACAAGAATCACATTTCAGAACATGTTTGTACCTATCTAAACTACAGGGTTAGCTGCTTTTATGCAGGCAGGATGTTTGGAGGAAATTACGGATTCAAAAATTGAAGCCTTAATGTGCTAGATTCTTTTGGTAAAACTAAAACAGTATTTTTATAATTATCTGTATATGATTCATGACTATATTTGCTAAAACAGCATCAGAAATTCAAAAGCAATGTTTGGTATAGTAATCACAGACTGACGCCATTAGTTAATACAAAGAACCCCCCCCCCACCGCACCAACCCCACCTAACATCACTCCTCCATTTCTCTGCGACCTTCTCTGTCCATCCTCTTCTCTCCGTCAGTCCATCTCTTCGTCCTCCACAACCCAACAGCCAATCAGAGCCCAGCATTGCGGCTCATATTTATTCCCTTTAATTTGGATGAATACACCTGCCTCCCTCCGAAAGCTGCTCAGATTAAGACCATTACTCCGGAGATCAAAAACGATTAGCCAAACCTGAGCGGGGACGTTGAAACCCTCTGGATATGTGTAACAGAGCTGAGGTTTAGCCCACTGCAGTGTGTGGACTCTAGACCAGAGCTGCAGTGTGTGGACTCCAGATCTGCAGTGTGTGGACTCCAGACCAGAGCTGCAGTGTGTGGACTCCAGACCAGAGCTGCAGTGTGTGGACTCCAGACCAGAGCTGCAGTGTGTGGACTCCAGACCAGAGCTGCAGTGTGTGAACTCCAGACCAGAGCGGCAGTGTCCTTAGAATTTCACCATTTGCTTAAATTGCAGGACCACTAATACACACAATATGAGCTTAAGACCACTGGAAGAATTTCAGACTATGGACTGGCTAACATATTATTTCAAATACAGCTGTAGCAATATCTGATATCACTGAACCATATTTACTGTATTGATGTAAGACAGTTGTGTCACTGAAGTTAAGTATTCAATGTTAATTAATATGCAAAAATGTCACATACCCATTCTAAAATGTTATTAACATAGACCATATATATATATATATATGCACATAGCTAACCTGCTAGCTGCTGCGTTCCAAATAGGAAGTGAGAAATTCTGGCACCATCGACTCTGGCTCCAGTTCACTTTACATTAGAAAACTGTGGCCCCTCTCTCTGTAACTGCTGCTGTCAGACTCATCATTTTGGTCTTAAAATGTTCGTGTTAACCCACTCTACATGATCCTGGTATTTTTTTTTATTATTATTAACTTAAGATATGAACATTAATAAGAGACAAATCAGCTGCCTTCTTTCCCCATGGTTGCTCCCGCTAGCATTAGCAACAGGTTTGACAGTGTTGCTAAGCGCCTACTCCCTACTAAACTAGCGGTGCGGGCAGGAAGGGGCGTTACCTTTAACAGCTTCACTCCAGATTGGCTCTTTGGTTACTGTGATACCGTGATACTGGTCGGAATTCCACTTATGGAACTCTACTCCAAATCGGCCCCTATAACTGCTCTAGCCTCGATGAGCTTCATTTGACTGGAGCCAAACGTTGTGGGTGATATCACAGTCACTTAGTCCACTTCTTTATAAAGTCTATGGTTATTATGTAGCATAAAATAGTTGCTGGTTTGCTTCTCCAGCCTTTCATTTAAGGTTAAGGTTATTCTAAACAGTGACTGCCCACCATGAGTTAAAAATCTATTCATTTTTACTAAAGACTATTGTAAAAATAAATAAATGGTTTCAGATCTTACTGGACACTAATCAAATGCTGCATGGTGCCAATTAATGAGCATAAGACACTTTTTTTCTTCCATAATTTTAATTTGTATTCTTATTTGTGAAACTGTACTAACTGCAAAGCTAGAAAGACATTTACCCAAATTTAGGTTTTTTCAATATTTTATTTTAAAAAATTAAAATTTTACAAAAAGTACAAAAAAGTACAAAAACTGGAAAAAAAGAAAAAAATCTTTTGTAGAAAAAAATATTTTCTACATAATGTTAATTTATTATGAATTTCTAAAACTTTATAAACCAAGAAACACATTTAGCCAAATAGGTTTTTAGTATTTTTGCTTTGGGCTAAAATAATTGCATCATGGACGACAGGGTGACAGTAGCTCAGTTGGAGTGTTTAGAGTGTTTGTCCACTGAGGCGAAGGTTG
Organism: Periophthalmodon schlosseri; assembly: GCA_000787095.1. Lineage (NCBI taxonomy): Eukaryota > Metazoa > Chordata > Actinopteri > Gobiiformes > Gobiidae > Periophthalmodon > Periophthalmodon schlosseri. The sequence continues at coordinate 802 of KN482143.1, read as the reverse complement.
GCGGTTCGAATCCCTCTCAACATAAACATCATTGGTAGAGAGGTCATATCCACTGACTCACAGGTTGGCGGTGCAATTCGAGGTCCAGATGCTGTCGTTGTATCCTTGGGCAAGACACTTAACCCACCTCAGCCCCAGTGTGTGTGTACACTGGTGTATGTATGTGTTTGTGAATGGGTGAGTGGTTCCTTGATGAGTTCCTTGAATGTGGAAAAGCGCTATATAAAAATGTATGGACATAAGTTACCACATAGTTGGTTAGCCAATGTCATGCATTTAAACTGTCAGTACTTAATTTATGAAAAGTTGACTGGAAAAAAAAACAAACAAAAAACTCCAAAGTGAGCGGGACTATTTAGCTGTGATGTGGAAATTAGCCCTTTAGCATTTGACCCATCCATATATAAGAATGTGATAAAAATGCCACTTTCTTGAGGACGGCTGCTCTAATGTTATTTCTTTAAATCCTATGGGGCATATAGAGGATTGCTTTAAATCAGTTCTTGCTCTGGTGGGAAGCTGAGAACACAGATGTGTAGATTGTATAAGGCAGTTGTTTTCACACTTTGAGCGCCACATCTCTGCTGCTAATCTAACATCGTCAAAATCTTTCAAGCCGACATCACACTCTTCTAGACAGCATGGATACATGAGGTTCTTAACACATTCAACCCCCCTTTACAGTTACAGTTATTATGCATAGGCATATTTATATAATACATACTATAGTTCTGTGCCAGAGGCATGTCCAACCACTACCAAAAACATCTGTCTTTCATAGTTGAAATGTACCTATGATGAA